>CAIGRL010180956.1:0-14385 GCA_903798325.1 Fraxinus xanthoxyloides | reverse complement strand
AAATAAATTTTATGAAAAGTAGTTTTTTTTTTTTTTCAAGGGTCCGTTTGATTTGGCAGAATTTTCCCTGAAAGTAGGAAAAAACATAACATTCACATGTTTAAGTTCATGAAGTTAGATTTTGTTTTTAAATTGGCTCAAACCTCATAAATTTTGAATCGAGACATGTTTTCTACGAGAACCTAGTAATGATTCAATAGAAATCGGATATTTGTTCAACTTAACGATCTGATTATACTGATATAATTCGAGGATGAAGACCAATTTGTTTGTTTTTAAAGATCAAGGATAATTTGCCACTTGAACGATAATTGAAGAACTAATGCTACAAATTTCTTTATAAATAAGTAGGTTAGGTAGCTACAATAACAATTGAATAAAAAATAAAGCATGTGATTCATTGCGGTTGAAAGGTTATGATAAGTGTCAAAGTTTGATTTGTGAGTGGCAATTAATTAGTTTCAATACTAGAAAACTTAAGGTTGAAGTGACATGATTCCACGCATATGGAGGGACCCATCAAAGTGTGAAATTGATTCCATAATTATACAATTAATAATATATTTTTATCTTAAAATTCACAAGATTTAATTTTAACTCGAAATTATGTCATATTTAAATAATATAGTAAGATAAATTTGTATATTCAAATATTTAAACGTGACTTTTAACGAGGGGCCCTGTCGTAAAATTATCAACGATGGCTTGTCATCTCTTATACTATGGTCATGAGGTGTTCGTAAATTATGATCATAAAATGTTAAAGACAACGCTTTATTGTGCACCGAAAGAAGATTTTTTTTTTTTTCTTTTTTCTTTTTTTTTTGGGAATATTGGAAGTTGATTGCACTTTGAATCCAACTAAATTTCAAAAGGTACAAGCAATATTGCACAAGTTACATGGGCAGCCAACTCATTCCCCCAACTACCTTTAGACATTATTGAAATTTGAAATCTGAATAGATTTTGTTGGTAAATAAAAATTGGGTTAAAGTCAAGAAATGCGACTGCATGAAGTAAAAGAATAGAAAAAGTAACGTGGTAATTCCTCGTCCGAGGAAATATAAATATTTTTTTTAGCAGCTTTCGAAGGTTTGACTTAAATAATTCGTGTTTTAATTAAGAAAAGCCAAATGGTCCAACAAAATCGCATCCATAAATATAATTTTTAATTATTATCTTGCTGGATTGATCATTGATGCTTGAAAGAGAAAGAAATTGTCGGACCACTCAAAAGATTAGGGTTTAGATATTAACGAAATTTAATATTAAATAATTGTAGATTTTTTAAGGTTCCCCCCAACTTGTTTGCCTCACGAATCACGTGAATTTATTAATTAATATTTGATTATTCATTTAGAGAACAATTGAGTGAGGTAACATTTTATTTATCGAAAAAAAAAATCATGTTAAATTATATCTTAAATCACGAATTCGAATTCATGCGAACACTTCATCGGTTGAACCTATCCAACGGATTTGTTTAGTGCGGTTTATCTCTTCTGTGTGGTTTGCGAATTACTGCACATGGAGCGAGGTTCACCCAGTGCGTACTCACGGGTAACGACTGCGGATTCTTATGTAAAACAAAAAAAAATCTTTAACAAAATAAATAATTTTTTAAGCAACAAATATATAATCGGTGTAATGTTTAACATATTGAATAAATATGTAACACTTGTCAATAGTTTGAAATTATAATATTAGCAATAAGTGATCGAGAAAGACAAAAGTGTGTCCTTATCTCCTCACTTTATTTTGTCCGTTCTCTTGTATCATGGTTTACACTTTGAAATTTAACAAAGTGAAAAGTGCCGTGTCTTATTAAAACTAGGGACGAAACACAATTTTAGAACTTTTTTTTTTTTTTTGGTAATCAAAGTCTATTGTGAACCGTTGATCTCTCGATCGACTGGACTGGATTATAAAGCATCGTTGGCTTCTCTTTACACAATCCAAGTTGTGATCTTTACATATCATGCCAATAACAACTCGACACTTTACTACATCTCTATATCAGTTTTAAAACTTTAATCGAATGATATAGTACTCGATGTATGATAATTTATATACAAATTATCTTTCTTCGCTATTGATGAAATGGTCTAGGTTGTACCTAATACCCTTTGGCGGAACATTATTTTTGGGAAAAGCATATTCATAATATGGGATTTGACTAGGCTTTGTTGTCCAACACGTGAATGCAAACACAAAAATATATGAAAATAAAATTTAGGAAACCTTGTAATCGGTGAGTTTTGATTGGCCGGTCCGAAAATGGAAAAAACAAGAAAATAAATACTTATGATTAATTTGTCCTTTTTACTTTGTTATTATTATTTTTCTTTTGCTTTTTTCGTTCACTCGTCCTATTACTTGTTTGTTTCCTATGAATTGACAATAAGTTTTGAGTAGCTTAACAATGAATTTAATTTAACTTGTAACTTGTTCGAATTTACTCTTTAAAATTTAAGATTCATTTTAATTGTTAAATACTCTTTGGTACAATTACTCATTGTAAGAAATAATACGCAAACGATATGAAAATAATAAAAACTTTACTTAAAAGTTGAAAAAATTGATGAAGTTTTTAAAATAAAATCTCACACATCCAGCTCATTGAGGTGGGCATGTTAAACGACTAACAAATTTCACTTTTTTATGCAACTTTTTCGACAATTGAAGTTGGTCGAGTAAAGGGTTAAAAGGAAGGCCATTTTTAATAAAAGAAAATTACGTATTTCGACAAAAACTATCATCAAAATCACCTAAGGCTTCTTTCAGTAAAAGTTCAAACAGAAAAAAAATACTTATTTTGATGAAAACTAAAATAAATTATCATAAAAACACAAAATTTTAAAATAATAAAAAATAAAATCCTACAAAGAGAGATAAATGTTACTCCATCTTCTTCCTTGGATAGTACAAGAAATTTTCCCTCTCTCTCTCTCTCTCTCTCTCTTCACTGTGTTAAAAACGGCATCTTACATTGGTCGATGATTTTATGCTTCCTTTTTGCAATGCAATAATAAATTATCTGTCTTTCCGTCTCTATATATAAACATTGAACTCTGAATCACACACACTTTGCCTGAAATACCCATTAGTTCCGATCAGCTTTTTTTTTCCCGATTTCCCTAAAAGTTAATTGTTGTCGAACAGAGTATAGAAAGAGAGAGGAAGAGATGTTTGATCTTAATCTGAGCATTGATTTGAATGGGAAAGTGAATAATTTTGAGGAAGATGAATCCCCTGTAACGTCGACTTCATCGGTTGTAAACGGGGAAGGCTCCAGCACGTGTTCCCCCGAGACCTCGTATACATTCAACTTCGGCATCCTCAATAGAAATAGCCCAGTTGTGAAGGATTGTGGTTTGACTGTACCGGAGCCCGTGATTCGGGAGCTCTTCCCGGTGAGTGAAATCGGTGAGTTGAACAAGGGGAAAGCTAATAATAATGGCAACGAAAACTGGGTTGATCAACGAAGAAAATCGGTTCAACAGCAGCAGCAGCAGCAGCAGCTGCCGGTACAACATGTACAGCCTAAGAAAAGTAGAAGGGGCCCACCTTCCAAGAGCTCACAGTACAGAGGGGTCACTTTTTATAGAAGAACTGGCAGATGGGAATCCCATATTTGGTAATTTTTTTCTCGTTTCAACAACGAAATTTATTGTTTTTAATTTTGTATTAATTATTATTTTGGGTGCAGGGATTGTGGGAAACAAATTTATTTGGGTAAGGATATACTAATTTTTTGTAATTTTCTTTTAATCAGTTTCTATATTTGGTAAATACTGATGGATTTTGTTTAAGGTGGATTTGACACTGCTCTTGCTGCCGCCAGGTAAATTATCAATATTTTTCTTCTTCTTCAAATAATTATATTATTAATTCTTATGAATTTAAATATATATTTTCATTTTGGTTTCAGAGCATATGACAGAGCTGCAATCAAGTTCCGGGGTGTTGACGCCGATATTAATTTCAATATTGGTGATTATGAAGAGGAAATTAATCAGGTTTTATATATGAAGAAACGTTCAGTTCCTTATCATTCAGTCGACTCAACGTTACCATAATTTACAGTCGTATTCATATGTTGGTTAATGGCGCAGACGAAGAATCTGAGTAAAGAGGAATTTGTGCAAATATTACGACGTCACAGCACTGGTTTTTCGAGAGGGAATTCCAAGTACAGAGGGGTTACGCTACACAAATGTGGCCGATGGGAAGCTCGAATGGGGCAGTTTCATGGCAAAAAGTAAGAATCCATATTGAACTAGTCCAGAAAATATATAATTATGAACTAAGAATTCATGGGAAATAATTCTTAGAGAAGATTTCAGCATAGTTTGAAACGAGAAATAAATGGGAATTGGATTTTTATGGTGGGGATTGCAATGCTTACACTGCAGGTATATATATCTTGGCCTATTCGACTCTGAAGTAGAGGCTGCAAGGTCCTAATGATAGGGAAAGTATTACCATCATTTTTCCATTTTTCCGTTATCCAACTCGTTTTTCCGTTTTGATTTTCTGCAAACATAGGGCTTTCGACAAGGCGGCCGTCCAGTATAATGGAAGGGATGCTGTTACTAACTTTGAGACCAGTAAATTCGATGGGGAAAGTATACCAGAGCCACAGATTGAAGGTATAGTTCGATATAATTTCTCTGTTGCATTGGGTTTGCATTTTATATTTGAAAGAGTTTGTTCTTTGTACAATATACAAACTACGCAGGTAGCGAACATGATCTCGACCTCAGCTTGGGGATTTCGACCTCTTCCCCAAAGGAGAATGAAAGTTTGGCATTGCCTCAGTTCCAACCTTATGATGTACAAAATGCAATAAAATCGAAGGTATGATGATGAATTCTATTATACATTTCTTTGTAGTAGCATTGTTGATAAAACCTTCTCTATTTGCTCTTGAAGATACAGATGGATTCACGACTGCCATTAACATCAGAGTATCCTACATCCCAGGCTGGTCTAAATCCTAAATTAGTTTCCTTCTACGAGGTAAATTTATCGACTGTGTTAAGATTTATAGGCTTGCAATGCCTCAGGAGAGTATCTAATATAGTTCCCACTTTTGATTAACTTGAATGATCATAATGATCTGAGTGTGTTTGAACAAGAACTTGATTCCTATTTAGAATGATTGGAGAGATAACTTCCGAATCTTGATTTCTTAATTGTGGTAGAGAACATGCCACACGTGTCTAAGATTATGGATAATTTGGCAGGAAAGGGTGGCGGAGAACAGAGTTGAAGTTTCACAAGGGCCCTACTGGGGGTGGCGATGGGACAGTCAAGCCATTCCAATGGCGATGTTCTCTGCTGCAGCATCATCAGGATTCTCATCACCAGCTACCACTTCTCTCTCGGCTTCTGCTTCGTCCTGGAAAACTGCCGTCCCGACTACCTGGAACTCTTCATCATATCCCACAACATCAGCAGACAAATCTCAATACTATCTTCAAACTAGGCCACCCCCATAATCTGTGTGCAGAAGTAGGAATGGATTTTATTCGCTAAAATACAGATTGATGGAGCAATTTGACATTGTTGATATTGTTTCTAATATCGGAAGGATTTATTAGTTCAATGGAGCAAAGAATCAAAGCCCCATTCTCTTGTCAATTTAAACCTTGTCAAATAGTGGTAATCTTCATCACACGTCATATCATGTGCCAATAAAGATTGATTTATGGCCCATTTTCTTACTCTAGAAAAGGAAAATTCTACGTTTCAAATAGTCATGTTTTGTCGGAAAGAAGACCGCATGGCATCCATTGGTTAAATTGAAATAAGAAGTAAAAGAGAAAAAAACAGAAAATGTAAAGGAGAACGAATGAAACGCAAATATTTTATTATGGATCGTTCCAGTTCCTTTATGAGCGCAATATCTTTTTTGATGGTTGCTTTTTATTCCACCACACTTATAATTTTTTTTTTATAAGATTTTGACATTTACTTATCATCGACTTTTCATTTCATTAATTAAAACCACGTTGTTTCCTTTTCTTAATATCAATTTCTTGTTCATTCAAGAATATTACTGTTATTTTAAAAACAATAGCAAAACAGAAACATGTGATTACATTCACACGTATATATACATACACACCACATATTAATTAAATCAAAAATCTTTGATCTTTATTAAGGCATTTTATCATTACATATTTTGCACTTCTCCTTCAACCATTTTTTTTTTGTATCCGTCCATAAAAAATTTCAGCCTTTCCACGATGATGCAGCTACAAATTTCTCAATAGGAGGGGCAAAAACACTAGTTGAACTTGTCGCCAGCATGTGAATTCATTGATCTTTATGAAAACGATCTCATTTTCTTTAAGTAAATAAGCAAAAACATATTGTATAACTATAATAACTTTCCATTTTATGAATTTTTGCCTACACACAAATCAATTTTCGCCATTATGAAAGAAAGTATTTCCAATCACCTCTTTAGTTCCACAACTTCACAAACAAACTAACAAGCTTTATAGCATTGCGAAAGAAAAGATCACCAGCCAATTTCATCGTGGACAACATTCCTTGCATGGCCATCACATTGAGCCGGAATCTCAAGCTCCTTTTACCTGAAAATGAGGGGGGAAAAGGCTATGAACAAAATGAGCACACAGTCCAAATAATAATAATAATAATAACAGTCTATTCCTGTCCAGAATAACGTCTCAAACTCCATTATTCCATAAGTTTCATGGACATTGAGATGCACAATAGGAGTCATGCCCATGCATGAGGGAGAGGTGAAGTTACTCTGTTTTTTTCAAGTATAGAAAGGATTAGGATCGCAGGGTTTATAACTTCTTCAAAACAATTCTTTAATCATCCCAAGAGTCGAAAGATATGGGGAGGGACAAGGGGAAAATATCAGCTAGTGAGAAATCTCTTCAGTCTAATACAAAAGTTTGTTTTACAGAAAGGAAGTGTGTGATTGTACAACAAGCTCACTGTTCTTTTTTGCTCAACAAGATTAGTAACATTCATCTTTCTGCTGAAACATAAGTGACCATTAATTAAGCCTCTAATCTACTTTAAGTACTCTACATTTAATTATTTCCCATGATATACATGCACAACAGCCTAGTTCACGAATCAATAACATTTACCATATTAAAGAGGGCCAATATTTTACCTGTTGGTTTGGGACTCCCTGTTGAAAGGGCTTGATCCTTCACCAACTTAAAAGCAGACCAGTCAGACTACTTGTGAATCACTCTCATGTCCTTGAATGCAACCATTTCTAGCATTCCATGCCTTAGTCCATTTACTCAAATACAAGTGATCCGATTGCCAAGCATTGAAGTCCTTAAAACTAGGTATTCTCTCTAAGTCACACATGATTTTCCTATTTCACCATTGATATTTTTAGTATCAACTGTGCCATATAAGTCTCTTCAACCAAATTTAAATCCCATTAGCCCAATTATATAGACTTCCAGAATTTGGCAAGCGGGTCTTTGAATCTTCATAACCATTGTAGTACTCAGGAAGTCCCAATCTCTCATTTCTGAGTAATTCTGCCATATCTAAATTATTCTCACCCTGCACCGTATTCCACCCATCCCAATGGCCATTGGATGTTATAGCATTTCTAGGCTGACGAAGAGTGAACTGGGAAAATGGGGACAGGTTGTTCGCTAGGGTTTGCTCTAGTACTCTAGAAGGAACTCCATATGCATCACCAAGGGGAGAATAACTGTCATCCAGGTCCATAAATCTCTGGTTTTGATGCGTAGGAACTGATGTTTGTAACAAGGACTGGAATCTTAATTCTTCAACTGTACTATACTGCGGTGAATAACTTAATCTTGCACCCAAGCTTGAGCTGTCGAGGCTACCAGGAAGTATCCCTTTGCCAACTGCCAAAATTGCAGGATCCATAAACTCAATTTCACCATTACTAATAGAATCACTGCTTGGGGATGCCTGATACTGATTTCTTGGCAAAAGCGAAGCATTGGGCATATAATTTCCTGCACAAGACGGAATAAAATGATAACTCGAAATCAAACACAAGAATTTTTAACATGAAATAAAAGCCCAAAACTAGAAAGTGCTTGGCAAGAATTAACTGACCAGAGGGTGGGTTAAAAATCTGCCCTGTCTTCTCTTGAGAAATAAAACCGGGGGGTGGTGCCCTACTAGGCACTGAGAAACCCGGGGGAGCAGAAACTTGAGATTTTGAATCTGTTAAAAGGCATCCGGAAAAGATGTTTGAAAAAGAAAAATAGGAAGCTACATGAGAAAAAGTGTGCACAGCTAGCATCTTCAAAATAACTTGATAAAATAAAAGCTCTAATTTCAAACGATGAAAGCCGTTCAGTACACAATACACCATTCAGCATAAAAGGATAACATGAAACATATATCAGTCCATCAATTAAAATCTAAGGTCTAAAAAGACCCCTGAAATACTCTCATGAGGCACAAGAATATAAGGATCAAGAAAGAACTAAACTGAACATATATATACTAGAAGTGTCAATTTCCATTACAAGGTTACTAATACATCCAAGAAATCCAAAAAAAGTAACAACGAGTGCAAGTCAACAACAAACTATGAATAAATTTCGATCAAGAATCAGCAACAAATAAACTTCATGAAAATCCGTATAAATCGTAACTCACCAGGAAGCTTGTTAGAAGAGATATAAGAATGACTGCTGGCAAAATTATCTGACTCCACACCATTAAATAAAGATAGCCTATTGTGAGAACCAAACTTTTCAAGATGAAAGCTGTTGCTGCTTGTGAAATCATTACCAAAAGAGCGGTCCTTAAGGGCTTGCTCACCATAATTGATAGTTAGTCCAAAGTCAGATGCTCGGCTCATAGGTTCCTCCTCTCTAGCAAAAGAAAACCTTGATTGATTGCTATTCTGGATTTTCCGCAAACTAGGTACTCCAAAAGGCCCTTGTCGTTCATCAGTTTCACCAAACATTTTAGCCAGGTTCTGAGGTGAAGTTATTGAGTTATCCCATGAATAAGAGTCCATCGACAAAATATCTGATATTATGCTGCTCTCCCCCATATCAACTGTAGCAGGATGACCATGACAGGCTGCTTCACCTTTGAATCTTCCCAGAAGTGAACTTTTATCCTTATTACTTGGAAACAAATAAGCATATTCAACATCATTCACTAAATCAGAAGAAAGTTCATTCTTGGGATGTCGATTTGACATAACAGGATTACTAGAAGCAGATACTCTCAAATTGTCTTTCGTATATACAATTTGCCTATCAACATTGACCCAGACCGAAGCGTCAGAATTATTATGTGTTGGAGAATGAATATTAGAATGTTTTGAAAGATGAGAAGAGTGAGAAATATCCGGTATACTGTTTCTGTTAGAAGCGAACTCGTGATCCTTGAGTCTTTGTTTATCAATAGATAATAGATTATCTTCCATCGCAAGCGAGCCAACTTGCGAGACTTGCATCTGTGTTTCCAATTTCATCTGAGATTGGCTATTTGAGGCATAATCCTCATCAATCGGTAATGCAGATTTTCCAGAGGTCTGCGATATCAATGATTCTCCAATGCGCTCAGCATAGCCATTCTGCAACTGTTGATGTCTATCAATGCTCATAGAAAAAATTTCAGAGCATACATTTTCAATTTTTCCATCAGTAGAATCGTTGGAATCTGTGGACTTTAGGGATTGATTAACTAAATCATTGGTCCCGGGGGGCATGCTGGCATCTCCACCTATGTCTGTGGATGTAGGTGGACCATGTTGCCTGTTTATTGGTGAACTAACAGGAAGTACAGACAAGGAGGAACTGTTCAAAATAGTTCTGTCATCTGTGCTCGAATCCTTGTTCACAGGTTCTATGGTTTCCAGTTTGCCTTTGTCTCGACTTGTGCTGCTTTCTACAATAGGAACCAGCTTCTTTTCAGTGTCACTATGCAACGAAGAAACCTTACTAGAGCTAGCAACTGCAGTAGAAGATGTCACCGCTCCATTGCAGGCATTAGGTTTCTGCTTATGTAGTCCAGTGGAACATGGCATACTTGTGGACAAGGGTTGATTATTGGAAGCACGAGTCCCCCTAGAAACGGCAATTGAATGCTGAGAAATAGTGACATGCAAATTGAAAGAGACAATAGATCAGTAATTCACATACCATAAGGCTCCAGCAGGTAGAGCAGCAGATCTACCAGAGCTGCTATTTGGTGGAGAAACTCTAATGCTGGTCACCGAATTCTGCACAGTGAGAATATTTTTGTCAGCAGGAAAAACAATCCAGATATTTCAGCAGCAATCACTGCCCAGATCACAATTTCCACATGAAATACAAGCTAAAATTCCAAAGCGCGGTACCATATGATAGTTTTGTGACAGATGTTTGTACGACAAATGACTACTATTTTATTTCCACAGTATGTTAAAAACTTCACGTAGTGAAATTCTGTAAAAAGAAAAGTGGTTTCGGGGGAAAAGGAAAACTTACATTTGTCTGTGTAGCAGTTTTACTTGAAGGCCCAGAAGAAACATGGCTACTATTGCAGTAATCATCTGCTGGGGCTGGTAAAACATTTCCTGAATGCCGTTGCGCACCATTTGTTGCACCAGTAATTTGTTGAACCCTACTTTAAAATCATTGCTAAGTTAATCAGCTACTCACCGAG
This sequence comes from Fraxinus xanthoxyloides, assembly GCA_903798325.1. Classification (NCBI taxonomy): domain Eukaryota; kingdom Viridiplantae; phylum Streptophyta; class Magnoliopsida; order Lamiales; family Oleaceae; genus Fraxinus; species Fraxinus xanthoxyloides. The sequence goes on along the minus strand of CAIGRL010180956.1, from coordinate 3,711 downwards.
TTGTCACAGAATAACCAATAAAAAAATCCAAAAAAAGCTGAACATATAATTTTTCTACAATTGTAGATCTAGATGACCACTCTGTAATCACAAGTTTCAACGAGCAAAAACAAGAAGACAAATTAACTAGGAGAAAAAGAAACCACAAAACTAATATGCCAGTATGCATCTCTTTCAAATACTGTGCATATGAAAATAATAAAATACCCCTCTCCCTCCCCCTGCCCAAGAAAAAGAAAACAAAAAAAAAATTCCAAATTTAGTGCTTGTTTGCCTAATAAGCTTTCAAGTGATTATAAGCAGTGGCTCCTAAAAAAAGCATGGTTTAAAAGTAGGTAAAAGTTGTCTATCTTAAGGAATGTGTGGTTAAAAATTATGTTTATCCAGCTTATAAGCACTTGAAAGCTTCGTCAAACATACACCTTAGATTAACGAAACAACCCCCACCCCACAAAATTAAGAAACTCCAAATAGAGAGGGCAAGACCATAAATTTCATCCACACAGAGCAATCGAGTTTTCGACTAGAAGATAAGCTACAACAAAACTCACCCATAAAAGACAACAAAGAAACTTCTCGAACCACTGGAACGGCTCTTTTGAATAAAAAACACCGTAACTGGGGCTACAAGAAAATTGCATAGGAAGCGGAGTCTTCCATCAACATGTAACCCGGTAAAAAATAAAAAATAAAAACAATGCACTAATTCAGTCTTTGCCAGGAAAACAGGTGCTGCTTAGAACTTCAATTTTTACTCTAAAAGTGCTGAGATTACATTCTCACTTGAGACCCACAGAGGAATCTCAAACCATGAATTGACGATCAATGAAATTTCAACCATTACACGTACAAAACAGCTTTTCTATTCTAATATAACTTGACTAATAACGTAAAAATTCCATAAATGAATTAACTAAATCGACAACTGCATGATGTTTGATCATCACGCAACAATCAGATGCTGAAGAAAAGACTTAGAAGGCCGAGGCCAAAGGGCAACATGAGGCATTTACTACTTTCATCACAGATATAATAAGAATATAACGAAAAAGGAAATATATAACTGGGTGCATACTGATATAAAAATACCTTGTGTAAGCGGATATTATTTCGTCCTTAGTAAAACTATCCTCTTGTGAACCAATCTCATGCAAATATAGGCAATCTGGGTTGCTGCAGGGCTGGACAATAAAAAAAATGATTTGTTATGAGACACTGTTTGACCCCAATATGGTACAGGTACATATTTGAGCATATATGTAATGAAGAAATATCCAATAACCAGGAGGCAGTTCTTGATTTAGAAATGATTCAGAGATCATACCACGTTTCTCAGCCATGCATGACAGTATTTCGTTGTTCCAAAGCATGCCCTGCAACATGAAACTTCAAACAACTATCCAAGAACTCAAAGAGAGAGCACATATCTAGAGTTTAACACTCGCCTCAAAGATCTACCCTCCAAAATGAATCCATGTACAGACTGGATGCACCGCACTGCTTCTTCCTCCTTTGAATAAGTTATATATCTAGGCCAAAAGAAACAAAAAAAGGCAAGACAGAAATAAGCTCAAATAATTCATGACTAAATGAAATATAAAACTATACTGCACTCCAAAAAGTACATCATACACGAGAGTGAGATATACGACACGGGTATGAAGATATGGAATATGCAGTCAATGCTTCACCAACATGTAGACAAAATTGGGCATATAACATTTTCAATGTTCATTTACTGCAAAAGTAATTTAAGTTGATTAAAAAATCCATTTTTAACACTTGTGCACATGAAACTAAAACAACATATTATGTTCATTTCAAATGGAACTCAAGATTTACACATCAGGTATATGTAATCATCCTGCTCCAAGCCTCCAAACCCATCCTATGTCAGACCAACTTCAAACAAATTTGGAGCATGCTTCAATTATCGGTATAAAATGTCCTACATAACTTCTAAGAGATTAACACCAAAATCATCAAAATTTGAACTTGAACACTACAACACTTTTTAAGAAAAATAATTTGGCATCATTAGAAGGAACTTACACACTGCATGTACTATTTGCAAACTGTTGAATAGCACCTGCTGCTGTCCGCGATATAGACACCTTCAGTACCTTTCCATACTGACCAAAATATTCTTTGTGCTGGAGAAGCTGGTTGAGAACAAATCAAAAGTATTGAGACCATGAGAAGAGAAGGAAGAAAGGGAACGAGCAAATGAGAGAAGAGGCACTTACGTCTTCATCTGCTAAATTAACTGGCAACCCCACAACATAAACAAGATTCCTTTGGACCACTCTCACACTACTAAGTTGCTTCCTTCCTTCCGACGTTTTGCTCTTTCCCTTTTGAGACTTTAACTTTTTCTCCGAACTCATCTCAGAAACCAACCTGTTAGGATGATCATGGAGATCGTCATGATAGCACAGAACGACATAATCCCCTTTCTCAATGAGCAAGAGTTTTAATGGGAGATTTCCACTTAAATACCAATAGTGAATACCAATAGTGAATTACCTTTCACAGTTTGCTCCAGTTCCAACAATCTTTTCCTTGTTATAAGGTGCACGGCATGCTGGACATCGGCCTTCTGTCTCCTCTTTCTCAGCCATATCCATAATATGATGCCAGCACCAAACACAAATCTGCAAAGTTGCAAAAACATATAGAACTCCAATAAGCAGAAGTATAGTTGTATACATGAGCAAGACCAAATTGAAAATATCCCTGCATAGGACATCGTGGGTTAAAATCAGCAATTTGATAATACAACCAGCAGAAAGTACCTAAAGAGCCACAACCATCTGCCACAACATTGTGAGTAATCTTCTAAGGGAGGGAGGGAGGGAGGGAGAGAGAGAGAGAGAGAGAAATGGGGACACTGAAACTTCTGCATCTTCTTTCCACAGTAAATTGGGTTTCCCTTTAGGCACAAATATTCAGTTGTGATCTCAAACAGACACAAGAACAAATTGCTGTGTATTTCTTTAATTTAATATTTTGGCTGACCATTTATAAAATTACAGATCAAATCATAGAAGCGGATTTTTGGCAAGCTTAAAGAAAACCATAGTTCATCTTTTCAGAAACTTCCAATCGACTTGGTTAAGAATTTTCCAATGAATTTTTAAAGCCACCTGCTTTCTTCTAAAATTGTTTCTATAAAAGCATAAGGTTAGAGCAATAATCATATGTTCCACCACAAAATCCTGATTAAAACATTCCGTAACAAGATCCTTAAAACAGGTGGGAAATGGACTTTATTTCTAGATCATCGCTCACTGCTCAATAATTTAAAAAATTCCTTCCAGATGCCCTTTAATATTGAAGAAATTACAACTCAGATAGAAAGTCACCTTATTATTATATTATACTTATCACTCAATCTAAACAAAGCATCCTTGAACTTAATTAAGAGTCTGGTAAGCTAATATCAATCCCAAAATAATTCTATAATCACCAACAAGAGACTTTTACTGCTTATATAACCTTAATTTAATCTACATTTTCATCACAATGCATGAACACATTTTCTAATTTTTAGTCAGTCTTGCACCGTGAAGACATAGGGCAAGAAGAACTAAGGGTCCGTTTGATTGCACCATGGAAAATAGGGTGGAAAGAAAACAAATTTCAGGGAAAATATTTGCCTAGAACTTGTTTTACAGGGAATTGTAATTAAGTGTGTTTGATTGGTATAAT
>CAIGRL010180919.1:0-13716 GCA_903798325.1 Fraxinus xanthoxyloides | reverse complement strand
TTGTTTTAGTTATGGACTCATTCGAAGGATTTGGAAAAGAAAGAATGCTGAAATTGAATGAAATCTAGAACTTTGGGGATTAAAATCTATACTATAGAAATTGAAGGGCTAAATTGGACTAACAATTTAATTGTCACTTGAAATTCTGATTATATATATATATATATACACAAGCCGAACCCGAGCAAAAAAAATCTCGAGCTTAGCTTTAACTTTTTGCTCGAGTTTTTTGGGCCGAGCTTTTTTTTGCTCGAGCCGAGCCGAGCCGAGCCGAGCAAAGCAAAGTCCTACCAAGAAAATGAGGCTTAGCCCGAGCTTTTGGCCCGGGCCTTAACGAGCCGAGCCGGCTCGGGTTTTTTTTATATATATAATATTTTGCTGGTTGAAGCTGCATTTGCAGGTAGCTAGAAACAAGCAGGCAACTCTTTCAAAATTGTTTAAAGTGCAATCATGTTGTGCAAGTTAGATTTTCGACCATGGACGTATGTTGTCCACGAAGATGAAAATACTCGTGAATGACATACGTAATCAAAATCGATGTCAATATATTCTGAAACTTATATTTAATGATCATAACCATCATATATGATATACAATGAGTTCCTTATCAAATTTGTGTATATATTTCAACATTTCTATATTGCAAATACTATGTTCTTGCATCGTAGTTTCAAACAGATTTTTACTTACCTTTTTGCCCTTGTGAGTGCGCACTTCTACGGAGTGTCAATCAAGTATCTTTTTCACTTAAAGTTGGATAATCACATGTATTACCATATTATATTAAACTCAATCCTCAGTTTGATAATTTTAACACACGCAATCTCGTGTTACGTCCATTCATGCCAAAATAAACTAGTTCCATAAATCACACTATTTCTCGAGTCCAATTATGAACTTCAACGTCATCCCATTGTTGTTAACAACCTAACACTCCTTAAAATGTATTTTCCCTACCTAAGAGATAATTAACGGACATGTAAAGGTTGAATCTAAGTCAAATACACAAATGGACAGAATCTATTTTCAGGTTTTCATCGATGACTAATTATTATTTTTTTTCTCAATCCTTTTTTACATCCTTAACTATATCCAATAAATCCAAAATTTTTACCACACTTCTATAACATGTATGTAAAGGTAATCATGCCATAAATTTGTCACACAAGTGAAGGGCTTGTAGCTTCGAAAGTATTCTTTTTTACAGACACCAAATAAAACAATTTTCCGCGTGGCTGTTTTGAGTTTCACTTATACTAGACTTTCACAAATTTGATTATAACCTATTAAACGTCATTTTTATACTTTTAACTCATGTATAAAAACATTCATATTGATAAATATAAGTTATACCCAAGGGATTACTTAAAACCAAAGGTTAACCCATTTAAGTTTAGCAATCCACATTTCTATCCAGGTTGTTTTCTTTCAAGTTCTTGTAATTAATTGCCCCTATTTTTGCAATCATAAATCATCAAAACACCCCCAAACGATCTTAATCAAGTCCAAAGGTTCAAGAGCTGTAGAAATCTCAAAAACAATAAAGACATACCTGAAAACATTGTACTAATTCAGCTACCCAGAACTCCCAATTCCCACCTCTATTTTTTCTATTTTCCTTTAGCTCTTTTGCTTTCTCTTTCACTTGGGGATATTTTGAGAACAAATTTGGGGTTAAGTGTTCTATTTAGGGGCTATATAATGAGTCTTAAGGGTTGGGGTCGTGCTTGACACTTAAGGATGAAGAAATTGGCGATTAAAGGACAAGTATCTCCAAGCATGATATGTCCAAGTAGGATGTGGTTTCATGCAGTCATATTGGACTTTTTCTTTCTCATATTTTGATCCATATGTGAATTATAAGATATATATCTCTCCAATATAAAGTGCTAAGGCTTTAGAAGACGTGATGGAGGCCTTAAGATTGTAGGAATTTAATGTTAAAATGACAAGTCATCACTTGTTAAGTATGAGGTGTCTCGTTTTAGTTAAATTATGATTTTGTACCAATCCTTTGACTATTTATATGAGATTTAGGGATAATATGCTACATATTTGAAGTCTTAAAGGAATGATAGACGTGGATAATGCTCAAGGGTGAAGGAATTTACCATTATAAGGATAAATCAATAGGCAGGAGGTGTACCAAGCATGAGGCGATCTCTTGGGGTAAAAATCTAATTTTGCACCTATCTTTGCAGTTACAAATCAAGTATCGTTGGCTTAATTTAATGTGTTTACAATCCACTTTACTTACCCTACGATCCCAAAATATTTTATAGAGATAATTACTTAACCGTTCATTCATTATCTACCTGATTAACATCCAATTCTCGATCGATTTGCACCTCAATGTTTATAATGTCATATAAAGCTTATCTTATCGCATTTTGATCATGTTACTTTATGCCTCATGTGCCAAATATGTCAATTACCTATCTAGGGTCTAAGGCTACCTTGATCAATTGAATGGAGAACTTGCAACTTTGTCGATACTAATTCCGGCATTTTCAATATTTTCATTTCTTAGCAAATCAATCTCTAACATCCAGGTTAATCTTTTTTTCTCTACCATAGCTCAATGTAAAATTCACCACCTAGGTCAAGGAGTAAAGGGCTAACACCATATCGAGGTCTTAAGAATTCAATAATCGAATCCATCATTTTAAGAGATAGGAATTAAGAAAATTGACGCAAATGACATTATAAATAGCAAGAAATCCATTAATCATATTGGTCAAATGTGATGTGAAGTTCGGGGTATCATAGTTTGCTATAACAAATGAATCATAAATATGCGAGAAGCGTGGTCGACCTGTTTGTTCAAAACTCTCTGTACCTCGAAAAAGAAAAATACAAGAGAAACCCCAACAAAAAAACTTTAGAAGAAATAACATTAGAAAAGATTAATCAATCAAATATTGAAAATATGGTTCCTAAAGAGCCATAAATGTTTGAAAATAACGAGACTTCAATAATGAGCTATAAGTGTTTGAATATGTAGTTCGAACACTTGAAAATGTATTCCCCGTTGGATACAAATGAATTTTTGTACGAAAAAGAAATGAAAATAATGAAATTAAAAGATACAGAGCCTAAGAACCATGTGTCAATTAAATTGCAAAAATCATTATATGGAATGAAACAATCCAAACGCATGTGGTATAATCGTTTTAGCAAATATTTGTTAGAGGGCTATAAAAATGACGATATCTGCTCATGTGTTTTCATAAAGAAAATAAATATTGAATTTGCAATTATGACAGTCTATGTTGATGATTTAAATTTAATTAGAGCTTCTGAATTGCTCAACAAAACTGCAAATGATTTAAAAAATGAATTTGAGATGAAGATTTGGGAAAAATCAAATTCTATTTCGATTTGTAGATTGAACATTTCCCAATAGGATTATTTGTTCATCATTCTACATATACTGAAAAGACTTAAAATAATTTAATGTGGATAGTGCACATCAATTAGCATAACATATTGTTTTTCGATCACTTGATGTGAAAAGATCATTTCCGTCCACTTGAAGATGGAGAAAACGTTCTTGATCTTGAAGTATCATATTTTAGTACAATTGGAGCATTAACTTAATTACAAATTGTACTCAACCCGACATAATTTTTTTTACAAATCACCTTGCAAGATATAGGTTTACACAAACACAAAGACATTGGAATAGTGTGAAACGTATTTTTCGTTACCTAAACGGTGCTATTGATTTGGGATTATTTTATTCTCAAAAATTGAGATCTGCGTTAGTGGGATATGCACATGCAAGTTATCTCTCTGACCCATATAAAGCTAAATCACAAACACGATACGCGTTGACATGTGGAGGAACAAATATATCCTGGAGATTTTTGAAGCAATCATTAATATCAATATCTTCAAATTATTCTGAAATTATTGCAATTTATGAAGTAAGCCGAGAATGTGTATGGTTGAGAAACATGACCCATATCCAAACATCATGCGGATTAATTTCAACAAAAGATACTCCAACAATTTTATATGAAGATGATGATGGTTGTATTGCACAACTCAAATAATGTTATATCAAAGATGACAGGACGAAACATATTTCTCCAAAATTACCAACATCTACATTCAATAAATTGGTTCGTAGGATTAGAATGCGTCAACTCAAAAATTTTCAGTAATCAACATCAGGGAAGTAGTTGTACTCTTTTTCCTTCACTTAAGTTTTATCCTATTGATTTTTCCTAGAAAGATTTTAATGAGCCAATATTTATCTTTAATACTTCAAAATAATTGTACTCTTTTTCCTCTGTTCAGGTTTTTTATCCCATTGAGTTTTTATCAAACAAGGTTTTATATTCTCCTCTTTCCCTCTTTTTACAACAATTTCTGAATATTTATTTAAATTTGTGTAAGTCATGTAATATCCACTATCGATAAATCCAGACTAACACATCAAAGTGATATGAGCGTTTTTACATGTTTATTTAGGTTCACAAACATGAAGAATTGTTGATGAAAGGGCAAAATATAGTTTAATTCGTGAAATTTGTGCTTGCAGGACAATAATGATGAGTGTGGAGGAAATTGGAAGAAAAGTGGAGAAAATGGACCAAAATGAAGGAAAACCAAAGCTCAGGGACTGAAATGCAAATAGACAAAAGACAACCCCGGGGAGATATTGAAGAGGCAAAGATGGCAACATCAAATTGAGCATGAAAATTATGCATTGGAAGAAGAAAAAATGGAAAAAGAGGTCGAGAAGCGTATAATTGGAGTTCAAAGAATAAATCGCCACAACTTAGAAAGTAGTATCACTATGCGGTCGCATAGTGTTACTATGGATGCGACTGCATTGAAGCCAACAGGAAATTCAAGTGGGGAAAAGAAGAGTGCTATGCGGTCCTATAGATCATATTTTCAGCGAAAATCTGGATTTCCTAATTCAACTCCAACTTTTATGGAAACATGATTTATGTCATGTATATAACCCAAAAATGTCTGAGAACAAGGGTTCCCCCACTTTAGAGAGAAAAATTCATTGAAAAGTAAGGAAGAAGGCATAACCAAAGGATTTTTCACTGGAAGATTGAAGATTTCAAGATTCCTATTAAAGTTTTGGGTGCTGTCTTTTCCTATTTTCTTATTCTTTACTTTTATCCATGTTAGGCTAAACCTTTATTATATTAAGAGAAGGATGATCCTCTCTGTGTGAACTTTTTATTCTTTATTTTGTAATTTTGACATTAAGACACGATTATTATATGTTAAATGATTTATATACACTTCAATATCTCCATAATTAAATGCATGTGATTTTGTGAGTATGGGGTGATCTATTTCATGTATTCGAGAGAAGGGAATTAGATTCAACAATGTATAAATCACCGTAGGGTCTGATAGGGAATAGAAATATACCGCTATACTTTACGTGAATCTTTAAATGTTTACAAAACGTCATGCATTCTCATATATTGCATTTGTCAAAGAAATATAGTCAAATGATATGCGAGAATATGTTCAATTCTACTCGAGAGAGATTATTGAATAGACTAGAACATCGATTCTTCAACTAAATTCTCGTGTTGTCAAATTGTAAAATAAGGGTTAAACGTGAACTTGTTTGGTGTTTCAGGGATCCTAGTACATTTTTCGTATATTAATTTCTTCTAACTTTTTCATTCAACANGGTAGTAGATTCGACAAGGTATAAATCACTGTAGGGTCTGATAGGGGATAGAAATATATCAATATGCCTTATGTTTACAAAACGTCATGCATTCTTGTATATTTGCATTTGCCATAGAAATATAGTCAAATGGTATGCTAGAATATGTTCAATTCTACTCGAGAGAGATTATTGAATAGACTAGAACATCGATTCTTCAACTAAATTCTCGTGTTGTCAAATTGTAAAATAAGGGTTAAACGTGAACTTGTTTGGTGTTTCAGGGATCCTAGTACATTTTTCGTATATTAATTTCTTCTAACTTTTTCATTCAACACTATTTTGCATTTATTTAGTAACTTTAGTGTAAATTGCATTTGTCATATTTAGTCATAAAATCCAAACAATCAATCATCTTGAGTTAAATAGATTCGATTAAGGTCTTGATAATAGAAATCAAATCAATTCAATTATCGTGAGACGATACTCGAAATTTTACAACTTCCGTTTATTACTTGTTAACGAACCACGCACTTACGGTGATTTACGAAGCGAACATATTTTCGTGAACACAAAGCTTAGTCAAATAAGCGGATAATTTAAAATTGCTACTAATTGAAAAGAAGCAACAGAGTTTTAACCTTTATACAATTCTAGTCATATTGTACATCCACTTTCCAGGGTATAATTAGGTAAAAAGCTGGAGCAAGAGGCGATTTTTGGATAATTGTAATTAGACACACAATTAAAAAAATATTTAAATATTAATTCTTGATAAATTGATCAATGGAAGGACGCAGAGACTCGAAGATATAGTTGTATGTTGCTTCAGTTGGGTGTACTGAATCAAAGAACACATACTTGGAGGCATCAGAACAAACCGGTGATGTTGGATTGCATAAACTTGAAACTTCTAAATATCCACTTCCACAACAACCAAAATGGACGACGTCAAAACCTGCATGTCACATGTTACTCATTTCTCTATGTTTTTTAATAATAATTGAATGGATTTTATTCATTTGGCCAAGAAATAAGAAGGCTAAACAACTTACCAAATTTGGAAGGATTTTTGGTCATTTCATCCAATAATTTATAAATATCAGCATAAACAATGGTGGCACCAGAGACATGGCTTTCCATGGCCTTCAATTTCATTTGTAGCTTCTGGTTGTAATCAACCGCAATCAAGGATAATGATTCAATACATCCACGATTAAGCAATGCATTACCGGAATTGAGGGTTATTACAATGGGCAAGCACCCAATAGGTGGAAGTCCCGCAAAAGCTATTGTTCGAGCTCCTTGGCTCAATAGATCCTGTGCAAAATGAATATTTAATGCGTCACGTGATGGATATGAGATATTACGTACAATATTTTCTGCTCGTATTAGCTATTAAACATAAAGTCAAATAATAATATACTAATATGAGCAATACGGATAGTGAATATTAATATCTTATAGTTCTAGAAAACAGAATTATCTTTATAATTTGAATCTAACTTTGAATTTAATTCGCTTATAATTTCTTATTCTTTGGATATATTATTAGTTACATTCTTAAAATATAAAGTGTTATCAATTAATTCTACAAAGAGTGGTGAAATTTTGGATCATTAGTGGTACTCTTTCTTGAGCTCACACGTGCGAACATATTCCTTGTCGGCGAGCATTTCTAAGTCAAAATCATAAGCTTGATTTTAGTTATGTACGACAAGCACACAATGCATGCGAGCACAAATTGTTGAAACGAGCAAAAAATACTCCTATTTGTTTCGATGGCTATTCCACATCAATAAAACTGTTAGTAATGCACACGTTAATAAAAATGCTAAAACTGTTAAACATGATTCCACAACCACTGAGAGAAGAACACGTGGCATAATGAATAAAATGTGAAAACGTAACAGTTTCAATTAAAACTCACTAAATAACGATCGACCCGTATCACTAAAGGAAAAGACTAAATAACCTCTCGGCCTCATTAGATATCTATAAATAGTCATGGGTAAAGCAAAGGAGGGGAAAGAAAAAAAATAAAAATTGAATGCACACTCCTTCAAATAGTCGATTCCCTTCAAATAGTTAAAATAAATTTGTTAATTTCAATTTTGGAGTTAACATAGAGTAATCATTAAAGATGCTCCTAACTTCTTAAAAATAGAAAAACACCTAGTCACCTTTAGCTTTTTAATAGATTATAACAAATTCAAAAATTATGTGAATTGGTAGAAGCTAGTAAAAAGAAAGATGCAGTAGGGAAAGATATATAAAGGAGTTGGATAAAACACATAGCATCAAAAAGCATGCTTGCTACTTTTGAAATAAAATGAGTCCGCTAACTCACGTTCCTTTTAGGCCAATTCTAATAGTACACGAAACTAATAAAAACAAATATAGAAGAGTTCACAGAATGATATGTATTGATTTCTAAAGTTGACTATAATCTGGCTCCTAAATTTGTGTTGTTCAACAAATGATATGATATGATTCTAATTTAATTATGTTTATTGAATTTTCAAGCATATATTCTATTAGTATTTGGTGTGAGACATAACATAATTTGATTTCTCTATTGAATAGCTACGTTTGTAAATTTCTACAAAACAATATTGATGGTTGTTTGGAATTTATTATTGACTTGGCTATTGTTGTTCATATTTTTAGTCCAAAGCATAATGGTATTGAATATTTACACTTGATAATTAAGGAATTAGGAATGCCATGTAATATGTTTACATTATACTAAAAAAAATGCTATTAAAAATAATACATTATATTCAATAAATGCTAATAAATATTAAAAAGTTATATGAAAAAAAAAATGATATCGAAAATGTAATCACGAAGATTAAAGAATGTTATTAAAGTCAAAATTATTACAAAAAATGCTATCAAATTTAAAAAGATTGCATTAATAAAAACGCTATAAGTACTCAAACAATTACGATAATAAAATACTATGTAAAATTTTTTTTATATCATTTTATAATAACATTCATAAAGCGTTATAATAGAAATATGACTTTTAATAACGCTACCTACGACATCATTTCGAAAAATGCTATAGAACATGATAGATAGCATGCATTTTTCGCAAGCTGTAAATAACTTGATATGTTGTAGTGTATGCTTAATGAGACAAATTTTACAGGCATGTTAAGCTAACACATAAGATGACTGAAGACAAAGAGTTATCCGCTTAATGATTTGAAAGTTGTATGGAGATACAATTGATAATAGTACTTATCCAAATATTTTATTAAGACTTATTGATTGCACTCAAAGTTTTAATATAACAACTGAGATCTCAACTCAATTGGAGTCAAGTATGGATTCGTAAATTTATGTGAGATGATCATAAATTTGAGTTAATCAGTGAGAGTATAATTAGTTTAATAAAAGACTGTGTTAAACTAATTGATGAATTCTATATATTATTCTTTTACTTCTCGTCATTTACATTTATTGAATCATGAGTAACCACATTTATTTGAGAGGTATACTAGATGCCAACAACCAAACCAATTTTTTTTATTGGCACCGCAATCTGAGAATTGTTCTCAAGCATGAGAAAATTGATTAGTATCCTTTTCCAGATACGCATGTTGATGATTCGACAAATGAAAAGGTGGTTGCTAATATAAACACATTGATGACGATAGTACTGCAACATGAATGATGCTTGCGACTATGTCACCGAGTTACAAAAGTAACATGAGAATATAGATGTTAACTCGTTATTTTCATCTCAAGGTGGTAAACGATGAACAATCACATGTCGAAAGATATGAGATTTTCTAGCAACTATACTAAAGATGTTGACTACATTGAGAAGTTGGCTCAATTGAGTTTAGTCATGAACCATGAACTAAGTATAGACTTGGTTCTGCAATCTCTGCCAAAGAGTTATTCATGGTTAATTATGAATTTAACATGAATAAACTCGAACGCACACTCATTGAGTTGTTGAACATGCTTTAGACTATTAAACCCAATATCTAAGTTTGTAGTTGGCAAATTTTAGTCTTAGATTCCTCTGGGAAAGTGTTAAGGATGCTTTAGGAAAGCAATCTAGATGAATAAGACAATCAAAGTGAATAAGGACAATATCAAATCCAATTACTCTTATTATCATTTTGGAATGATCGGTCATTGGAAAAGAAACTGCAAGGTTTATGTCTACTTCATTAATTTCTTAGGTATTAGATACAAGATATGGATCTCATATATATGTTTGTATAAATATGTAGAAACTAAATAGAAGTAGATCATTGTAGAAGGGAAAAGTTGACCTGTATGTTGAAAATGAGCAAATGTTATACTACACTGCTTGTATGAGCATACTTCTTGTCATTGCCTGTAGGCTTAGTATTTGAATTAGAGAAATGTTACTTTGTACCCATCATAACCAGAGCATTGAATAAATTTCATGTTTGGACATGGATTATTTTAATGTAAAGGACAATTTTTGTTCATTTTATCTTGATATGATCTTAATGGTTATGGTAAATTATAAAAATGATATTTATATTCTAAATATTGAGTATTCTATAATTAGTATAGAAATTAAGATTGAATAAAAAATGATACTAAATGAGAATGCAATTCCAAAATTACATGGAAATGTATATTTGGGGCAAATGATTTTGAATCATTTGACAAATGTGAAACATGTATGTTAAACACAATGACTAAATCCCTTTTACTTGAAAATGTGAAAGATCTGCACAATACTAGGTCTAATACATAGTGATGTATTTGGACCCCATATCACTTAAATGCTAGATGAAGTTTCTCTTATTTCACCACATCTACTAGCGACTATTTTAAAAATAGTCATATGTATTTGATGAAATTCAAGTATGAAACTCTTGAAATATTCAAGGGATTCAAACTAGAAATAGAGAAACAATATGTAAATGTATTATCACACTGAGATCAGATTGATGTAGAGTATATCCAAAAAGGGAAGATTTTAGATTATCTAAAAGAGAATTAGATTCTCTCGTAGTGAATTCCTCTACATACACTACAACATAATGGTATATTTGAAAGGAGGAATCGTACACTATTAGATATAATGCAATTAAAAACAAGCTATGCAAATCTTCCAAAATTGTTTTGAGGTCATACACTGATTGTTACGTGATATGCACTAAATCATTTCACATTTAAGTCAGTTGACAAAATTTCATACGAGTTGTGGGAAGACAGAATGTCGAACTTGTCTCAAAAGAAAGTTTGGGACCATAACGCTTATGCGAAGCATATTGAATTAGATGAGCTTGAGACTAAATTCCGTAAATGTAAACGTGTGGGATATCCAAGAGAGACAATTGAATATCAATAATATAATCCCTTTGAGAATAAGGTGTTCCTCTTAAGACGTGTCATACTTCTAGAGAAAGTGTTTATTCTAAAAGAGGACGGTGGGAACATAATAAATCTTGAAGGGGTTCAAGAATCTACAAATATAGTCGACTGGTAGATGAACCTGAGTCTGATCCCATACCTGTTGAGGGACATACTCTTGATCAAGAAGTGAAAGACTTCTGAGGACACGTCAGCTCCGTGTAAATCTTGTAAGATCATAGGACCTTCTAGAAGGTACAAATTTATGATTACTAATAAGACATTACTAACCGAGGATGATACTACTAATTACCAGAGCAAATCAAGTGTTGATTCGAAGAGATGGCAAAAAGCTATGAAATCCTTTGTGAACTTAATGTATGTAAACAAGGTTTGGAACTTGGTCAACTTGTCTAATGGATTATAACCTATAGATTTTAATGAAGGCCCAAGAACGGCTAACCAAGATGGGTGAATTGGTTTTCAAAACTTTTTCGAAAAATTAATCTAAATTCAAGCAAGTAATAAATAGATTAATTCAAATAATAAGAACAAATATAAAAGCGATAAGTAAAAGGGAGAGATGATGCAAATAATAAAATTGTGGAAATTCGATCCAAACCAATGATCTACGTCATCTGTTACCAAACTCTTCGACACGAGCAAAGTCTTTTCACTATATTAATTAACTTATGGTGCATGTAACCTTTTACCATGCTTCCAGTGAATTATAAAAATGGAGTACCAATCCTTATACAATGTTGAGCTTTATAGGACATCAACACGATCCACTATTAAGCTTTCACGGGACTTCAATATAACCCATACGATGACTTACAACAAGGAACAACGATCCTTACACAATGTTGATCTTACTAGACTTCAACACGACCCACTTTTTATCAGAGTGATTTTACCTCTCTTGATAAATATAATAATCAAAAATTAAATTCAACCAATTAATTTTTTTCAATGAGAAGGTGAAGAAGAGATAATGTAATTTAGGTTAAAAAATCTTCTCAAGATATATCTATCTTTAATGAATAATTGTAGTAAATTAAGTATTAAGAGATAAATGAGAAACTTTGATGAATATGATTATTTTACAAGTTTGATTCAATCAAATAAAGTTTTCAATATGAAGAAGTAGAAATATTTATGAAATATAAGTGCAAAGATCTTCTTTAAAAATATATATCTCTTTTAAGATTGATATAAATAAGTTTAGGAGAAGAGAAATGAAAAAATTTGATGAGAGAAATGATTGAAGAAGTTTGATTCAACAATCAAAGTTTTTGTTATGAATAAATAAATGAAATGAATGTAAAAATATAAGTTCAAAAAAAATATTTCTCAAAAAAGCTTTCATCTAGTTCTACTAATGAATGCAAAGTGAACCAGCCATTGTGCATCAGAAATCAAAATGGTTAAAAATTTAACTGTTAGACGAACCGGGCGTCCTTCTGGTCAACCGTCGCCTCTTTGAGTTTGAGTTTGAGTTTGAATTTATTTTTTTAAATGTAGGTTTCTGAAGGAGTAAGTAACATTGTAAAAAATATAAATATCGAGTTAAGATAAGGTGTTGACTTTGATGAAACTTTTTTGCCCATAGCCATGCTAAAGTGTATTCGAATTTTACTTGCAATAACTACATATCACGATTATGAGACGTGGCAAATGGATGTCAAAATTGCTTTCCTTAATTGGAAATTGCGAGAGGAAGTGTATATGACACAACCTAAAAGTTTTTAAATCCAAAGAAGTCAACAAGATATGCAAGCTTAATCGATCCATTTATGGCTTAAAGCTGCTTCAAGGAGGTGGAATCTATGTTTTTCGATCTATTTATGGATTAAAGCAAGCCTATAGGAGGTGGAATCTTTGTTTTGATGAGATAATCAAAATGTTTGATTTTATCAAGAATGAAAATTAACCATGTGGTTATAAGAAGATAGTAAGAGCGTTGTTGTATTCCTAATAATCAAAATGTTTGATTTTATCAAGAATGAAGATTAACCATGTGGTTACAATAAGATAGTGGGAGTATTGTTATATTCCTAATATTATATGTAGATGACAAATTATTAACAGAAAACGACGTCTCTATGTTTCAATTGTTGAAATTATAATTGTCAAATAATTTTGTCGTGATATATATGGGAAAAACGACTTGATCTATAGAGACGGATCTAGAAGATTGCTTAAATCATCATAATCTACATAGATAAAATCTTGAGAAGATTTTATATGGAGAAAATGAACTGAGAGTTCATTGATACACTGATGCTAATTTCTAGTCTGGCTAGAATGATAGCAAATCTCAATCAGGATATTGGTTTACTTTTAAGCGATGTGTGAAAGGTTCCAAATAGGAAATAACTGTTGATTCAATAGCAGGAGCTTTATACATCATTACTTTGGAAGCAATGAAGGTTGTGGTCTAGATTAGAAAATTCATCAATGAACTTGTAGTAGTTCCTAACATTGTTGATCACATGCTTTTGTACTGTAATAACAATGGATATGTCGTGCAAGCGAAGGAACTAAAGTCTCATCAATGATCCAAACATGTGTTAAGGCCGTATTATCTCATTGGAAAGATAATACAATGAAATGACATAAAAAAGGGCGAATTTTCACAAGTTATTAAATTGCAGATCCACTAACAGAGAATTGTCACAGCATAAACATGATCATCATGT
>CAIGRL010180905.1:0-10668 GCA_903798325.1 Fraxinus xanthoxyloides | reverse complement strand
TGAATTTTATTTTATTTTACTATTTTTTTTTCCAATATGGTCGATCTCAAGCTCAATTAGAAAAAAAGAATTACAAAGGAATAACAATTGACATATATTTTGTCATATTTTAATATGTGAATTATAGCCCATGTTTGATACACATTAAAATTTTCATTTTCATTCTTCTACTTATTTTCAATTGTACATTTTTCAATGAAATAATATTTTCTATCACATCAATAATTTTTTTTCTTTTTCAATCATACATTTTTCATCAATCTAGTATTTCAGAATATATTCTTCCAAAATAATGTGATTCAAACACACCCATGATACATGTTTGACCGCAATGTCTTTCCATGTTATTGAAAACAAAACTCAAAGGGAAATTGTAGTTGCGATCCCCAACCTTTTCAATTTTGCAACTTTTATTGAAAAATTCAATTTGTGCCAGCGAAAGTCCCTAATCTTTTATAAATATGTACACGGAATCTAAATATGTACACGGAATCTAAATTATCTTTTATAAATAACCACTGGTCACCATGCCCACATAATTCGTCGGAATTTCTTCCCCTAACCAACAATCTCAATCAACAAACACATCCCACACAATTAATTGTACAAACAACAATACAAAAAGATCAAAATCAACTTGTAAAGCCAAATGAATCGCACAGCCTAGCCCCTCAAATCGCCACCTACGGTCATACCCATGGTCGCGCCCTACCGTCGATAGTCTCACCCACTCTAGGCAAGCATATTCATGTTGGAACATCATCAAATCAAAAGATAGAGATGGGTTGGGTTGGGTTTTTAGGACTTCGAAATTATTGGAAAGCAATGAGATTGCCAAGCTGGAAGATGCTGAGCTGGAAGATGATGAAGTTGCCAAGATGGAATTTAATGTTAAAGCACAATCAGCAGCAGGAGAAGGATCTAGAATGAACTCGTAGCTCATTTTTTTCCATTTGTAACATAATTCAATTTTGGCACATGCAAATGGTTTTGTATAGTATTCGGTTTTTTATCCTTTTTTTTATTTGGTGTATAAATTATTGTCTATATATAGATGAGATGTAATTTACTGTAAATGGAATTCATTCAATTGAAGATTTTTTCCTTCATTGAGCAAATTCCTGGCTAGAATTGTATTTTCCATTTTTGCATTTGCTTGATTTCTGCAATTTCCAATATGGTATCAGAGCTGGAAATGCAAGAAACCAGTACTAAGAATCCAAGCACAAATCAAACACAACTCTAAAACCAAAATCCAAATATCATTGTCCATGATCCTACCCAACCAAGTAGCCCATATTTTATCGGAAGCAATGATAATACCGGCACTATGCTTGTAACTCATATATTGGATGCCAACAACTATTATTCATGGGCACGATCTATGAGGAGGGTGCTACGGATTAAGAAAAAATTAGGCTTCATTGATGGAAGCTTATGCAAACTAGAAGATCCCAATGATCCACTCATGGAGCATTGGTTACATTGCAACGATATCGTAATCACCTGGATGCAAAACACCACGGTTATTGACATCAAGTGCAGCACTACCTATGCTGAGACGACACATCAGCTTTGGATCGAACTTGAACAATGTTTTGCCCAGCAAAATGCACCTAGGATTTTCGAAATCAAACAAGAAATAACTCATTGCTACAGAATCAAGATCCAGTGAATGTTTATTTCTCCAAACTCAAAATTCTCTTAGACGAACTCATGAAATACGAAGCCGTTCCTAATTGTAGTCGTGGAGGATTGAAACTGGTGGTTGAAAAGCAACAGAGGGATTGGGTGATGAAGTTTCTAATTGGTTTGAACGATTCATAAAAGACTGTTAAGGTACAAATCTTATTGATAAAGTCATTCCCTAGCTTGAACGAAGTCTATTCGATCATACAATAGGAGGAGAAGAGAAGGGAAATATCTACTGAAGGATCTACCTCTAAATCTATGGCACTCTTCACCAGAGGCACTTTTAAAAAAAAGGAAAGCAATGCAATGCAGCACAGAAGAAGGATCGATACTATTGCACTTTCTGCACTAGGGCATTCAAATGAAAGGTGTTTCAAAGCTAACCCAGACAGACCAATTTGCACCTATAGCCTGATCTCAGGCTACACTGTAGATAAGTGCTTCAAGCTCAATGGATTCCACCAGGCCACAAATTCGAAGGGAAGTATAGATCATCAACTAACCAATACATTGCATCCTTAGCTTCTATACAGGAAGTAGTAAATGAGAAACCTCAAGTGTCATAGAGTTAGGAGCAATATTCTCAGCTCATGGCACTCCTTAAGCCTGTTACCACTTCATCATCTTTTGATGGAACTCCACATCAAGTCTTTGGTATATCAGTATGTGTAACTAATTCTAAATCAAAATCCACTGGCACATTAGATACCCCTTGGATCATAGACATAGGAGCTACGGACCATATGATATGTTCAGACTCTTTATTTTCCTCTATTCAAGCAAAAGTTAACTACTCGGTAGCTCTACCAAATGGGAGCAAAGTTCCAGTCACTCATATAAGAACCGTAAAAATAACGAACACATTGACTCTTCAAAGTGTCCTCTGTTTTCCTAGTTTTTCTTTCAACCTAATTTCTTCCAAGAAACTAGCTCAATTGTTTAACTGTTGTCTAATCTTCTTTTCCCATCGTTGTTATATTCAGGACCTTTCAGTTTAGAAAATGATTGGCATGGGTGAACTTAAGGAAGGCCTATACCATATGAAGCGTGGAGAAGTCTCTCATTCAGCCTTATTAGATCATTTGGCAAAATTGAAAATCACATCACCAAACTTCTTTTCTGCTTTAGTAACTAATAGTCCGCAAGTGTTTGATGTATGTCATTATAGATTAGGCCACTCTTCTTATTCTATTTCTAATGATAATGGTCAAATTCACTTCTCCAAAACTTCAAATGATTCAATCTGCTCTATATGTCCCATTGCCAAATTGCACAGATTACCTTTCCCTGTGAGTATTCATAAATCTGAAAAGTGTTTTGAATTATTACATTATGATAATTGGGGACCTTGCAATGAGATTGAAAGTGATGGTTCTAGGTATTTTTTAACCATTGTGGATGATTTCAGCCGTTGTACTTTGGCATATATGTTAAAACTAAAATCTAATGCTACAGTTGCCCTTCAAAATTTTTATGCTATGGTGGAAACACAATTTGAAACCAAAATTAAAATTTTTTGAACTGATAATGGTGGTGAATTCAATATGAAGGACTTTTACCTTAGGAAGGGGATCATACACCTTAGGCCTATGTTGAAACACCACAACAAAACGCCATGGTTGAAAGAAAACACCAGCACATTTTGAATACAGCTAGAGCTCTAAAATTTCAAAGTGGAATCCATCTAAGGTATTGGAATCATTGTGTTTTGACTGTTGTATACCTGATAAATAGGACACCATCTTCTATATTAAATGATCAATGTCCATATCAAATCCTTTTCAACAAAAGGCTTGACTATCAGCACCTCAAAGTCTTAAACTGCCTTGCATTTGCAGCAACCATCATCAATGGGAGATACAAATTCGATCCTAGAGCTAAGAGGTGTGTGTTCTTAGGTTAGCCCTTTGGGATCAAGGGATATACCTTACTGGATCTTGAAACCAAAAGGATATTTATTTCTAGGAACGTAATTTTTTATGAGAGTGTTTTTCCTTTCAAGGAGCCTGCCAATAATGATCAATCACCTTCAGTTCAAAATCCCACTCTAGATCATGACAATCCCACTCAAAATCCCATTCTGAGGAAGATAATTCCATAGTTATTCCAAGTGACACTCATGCTCCACCACAAACAAAACTTCAAAACTCACGCCATCTTGAAAATAATCCACAAACTTCTGATCATGGTGAGTCTTAACTAGAGTTCACTGATGATCCCCAAAGTCCAAATGTCTGCAATCCATCATCAACCAGTACTCCTATTACCCATTATCCATTCAGATCAACAAGAACATGAAGAGCACCAACCCACCTTCAGGACTTCATATGTGAACAAGTCACTTATCTTCACCCATCTCAAGATTTGGACAAACTGAAGGGGCCAATTTTCCCAGGCAAACATTACCCACTTAGTGCCAGCATTTCTTATAAAAATTTATCAACTTCACATAAAGCATTTGTGTCATCTGTCACTACACAAACAGAACCAAAAAGATACCAAGAAGCCAAAATTTGGCCTGAATGGTCTGCAGCCATGAAATCAAAGATAGAAGCTCTTGAACTCAATGAAACTTGGGTCCTAGTTAACTTACCTCCTAATAAGAAAGCTATAGGGTGTAAATGGGTATACAAAATCAAGTTCAATGCCGATGGCAGTATAGAGAGGTTCAAAACAAGGTTAGTTGCAAAAGGGTATACACAGCTGAAAGGTTTTGATTACCATGAAACCTTTTCACCCCGTAGCTAAGCTTGTCATGATCAGAACTTTGCTAGCCATAGCAGCCATGAAG
This sequence comes from Fraxinus xanthoxyloides, assembly GCA_903798325.1. Classification (NCBI taxonomy): domain Eukaryota; kingdom Viridiplantae; phylum Streptophyta; class Magnoliopsida; order Lamiales; family Oleaceae; genus Fraxinus; species Fraxinus xanthoxyloides. The sequence goes on along the minus strand of CAIGRL010180905.1, from coordinate 6,185 downwards.
GGGTGGAACCTTTTCCAATTTGATGTCAACAATGCCTTCTTGCACGGTGATTTAGAAGAAGAGGTATATATGAAACTTCCCCTGGGATATTCAGACTATGATGGCAGGAAGGTACGTCGACTCAAGAAAAGCTTCTATGGGTTAAAGCAAGCATCATGCCAATGGTATTCTAAACTTTCTAAGTTCACTATCGAGCAAGGATATACTCAATCCAAAGCAGACTACAACTTATTCACCAAGAGCACTGGTTATTCCTTCACTGTTGTTTTGGTATATGTCGATGACATAATTGTGGCTAGCAATTGTACTGGATTAGTTAACCAGCTCAAATTTTCCCTACATGACCAATTTTGAATCAAGGACCTTGGGAAATTAAAATACTTTCTTGGCATAGAGGTGGCAAGAACTACACGGGGTATTCATCTATGCCAACAAAAATATACCTCAGACATTCTAAAAGATACATGGACAATTGGTTCAGCACTTACTAAGATTCGTTTGGACCAAAATATGAAGTTATCCAAGGCAGATGGAGAGCTACTACCTGATCCAACACTCTAGAGAAGACTGGTTGGACATTTGTTGTATCTAACCATAACAAGATTTGATATCTCATACTCCGTTCAGTTGTTAAGCTAATTCATGGATAGCCTTCGAGTACCACATCTACATGTGGTATACAAGGTCCTAAGGTATGTCAAAAGAGCTCCTAGCTAAGGACTATTCTATCCAGCAAAATCGAGACTGCAATTACATGGATATTGTGATTCTAATTGGGGTGCATGCCCTGACACCAGGAGATCAATGACAGGATATTGTGTTTTGCTTGAAGAATCACTAGTATCGTGGAAGTCAAAGAAACAACAGGTTGTCTAAAGATCCTCTTCAGAAGTGGAGTATAGAGTAATGGCCAACCTGTGCTGTGAACTAACATGGCTTCAGTTCCTACTTAAGCACTTGGAGGTAACTCACCCTCAAGTTGCCTTCTTGTATTGTGCAACAAGTCTGCAGTACATATTGCCACGAAAGGACCAATCATATAGAACTTGATTGTCACTTGATACGAGATAAGATTCAAGAAGGGAGCATCATTACTAAACACATACCCAGTAGCTCACAAACGACTGACATTTTTACCAAGGCCTTGAGCTCTCAGAGTTTCTATTCGTGTATGCTCAAGATGGGAGTAATGGACATATACTCTCCATCTTGAGGGGGGCTATAAGCAATGAGATTGCCAAGCTGGAAGATGCTGAACTGGAAGATGATGAAGTTGCCAAGATGGAATTTAATGTTGATCAGCAGTACAATCAGCAGCAAGCAACATCAGCACCAGGAGAAGGATCTAGAATGAACTCGTAGCTCATATTTTTCATTTGTAACAGAATTCAGTTTTGGCACATGCAAATGGTTTTGTATAGTATTCGATTTTTTCCTTTTTTTTATTTGGTGTAGAAACTGTTGTCTATATATAGATGAGATGTAATTTGCGGTAAATGGAATTCATTCAATTGAAGATTTATTCCTTCATTGAGCAAATTCCTGGCTAGAATTGTATTTTCCATTTTTGCATTTGCTTGATTTCTGCAATTTCTAGTAGAAATGTTTAATCGTGCATTTGTAGCAAAACAGATTTGGAACATGATGAAACCGAATTCTCTCGCTACGAAAATTCTTAAGGGCAAGTATTTTCGCTATTCTGATTTTCTGTCTTTTTGTGTGGAAGAATGTGCTGTGTGGGAGGGGGTTACTAGTTCAAGGACTTCGATGGATGGTTGGGAGAGGATTTAAAATTCAACTAGGGTTTGATGAGGGGATGATGGAGGACGACGTTGGTAGTCTCACGATGAGGACGATTTTGGATTATTGTTTGGTTTGGGGGAAGAAGATGAAATTGGGTGGAGTGGAGTGGAGTGGAGTGGGGTGGGATGGGATGGGAGATTTTTTATTTCTTGTAGTTGAATTGTTGTATCTTAATCCTAACAATATAAAAGAGGTAGTTTTTTCTGGACATGTGTTGGATTCTTCTATCGTCAACCAAAAGTATGTCGTTTGAGATTTCTCCCATTTCTTTTCATGTCTTCTTTTCACTTTCTCAAAGGTAGAAGAATGGCTTGTAAACAACCAAAAAACCTCTGCATTCCCTAGAATTTTTGTTGGCTAAAGCATCCAATCTCTACAAAAAAATCATGGGTATCTCCTTCTCCCTATTTCACATGAAAACACAAGTGAGTTTAATTGGTTGATTTTGGCTCAGGTTGTGTGCAGTCGGAGAGATCGATGCCATCCGGAGAATAATGTGTAGGGAATGTATTTGATAAATGCTAGGATTAAGTTTTCTACTTTAATAATTAGTGTTATTCAATTTGGTATTATATAGCACTCCTAAAAAAAATTCCTCCGTGGAGCACGGACACGGGTACGGTGTCCGCGCGGTGTCTGGACACGACCCGGACACAGGCACACGGTGTAAGGACACGATGCGGACACTTGCTGGTGACCACGCACAGTGTCTCCGTGCTCTACAGAGGATTTTTTTTTTGCCTTCTTCTAATTATTTGTTGACATTATGCATTAAGCAGATTCTGTATTGAATTTATATTTTCTGACTCAAGACAATTACAAGAGTAGTGAGCATATTTCATTTGTCCATTTGACTACGTGAAATGGCTCCTTCGATTTCATGATCAACTCATGATACTTATTTCATTCGCTGTTCTTTTGCACTGTCTTGTCACATTTATGGGTTTTATCCTAGCTCAATCAGATTATATTTTACCTCTGTAACATGCACTTGTTGATTGTTTAGGATCAAATTCTCCTTGTTACAGTTGGCTGGAACATCACTGGTGTTGATCAACAGGTTAATACCAGAGCATGTTCGAAGACAAGCTGGCTTGAGTTTTCCTCATCCTGCTGCAACATGATTAATGGGGTTACATAATCATCTGTTCATTTAGTTGAAGGATATGTAGCTAATTGGTTAATATCATCAGGCCTTTTGGCTGAAGTCGGTAGTTTTTGACACTCCTAATGATGTTTGCACATTGTGGCTGTTCTGCTTTATTAGAAAGTTGCTGAGTTCTATCTGGTATGCCCTCTTAGCTACGAAAGTTTCATGGTTATTGTATATTGTTTTGATTTTGATCGAGATTTTCAAACTTAGGCATTCAAACGATTGTACTTGTGTAATTTTTGTTTGTCACTTAACTTCTGATGCGTTGCTTTTACTTACCAATTTCCAGATTCTTAAAAGCCCTATAAAGTTTGCATAATGATCTTTCTGGCCATCTAGCCATTGAGGATGAGGGTGAAACGAAAGTTATGAATATTCTAAAGAACTCAATAGACGAAAAGGTTCTTGTCAAAATGGATCTGACCACCAACTTCTGTCCTCAGTTTCTTTGAGAAATGGGGAAAAAATCGATAGATGAAATGGTGATTAATGAAAATTATTTCTTGTAACGTCTGACGATTGTGGAGGCTTCTAAATGTGATACTGGTTTCTCTTCTTGGTAGAGTTTGGTGTTTCTGAAAACCAAGTCTCCTCCCATAATAAAGAGCTTAAACTTGAAAGTGAAAAAATGAATGTGTTGCCTTCGTTGTCTATTGATGTGCTCCAGGAGATTGGAAAAAGATACAGATCAAAGGTATATGTTACTAGCGAGAAACAATGTCAAGTAGCATCTATTTTTATTTACAACTAAATAGTGAACGTCGTATCACAAACCAAGAAGATGTTTCTTGTAACAAGAGAGTCTTTCAAAATTTAGTGATGAATACTTTAGAGGTTCAAAATGTATACGAATAAGCATTCATCCTTGAAAGATAATTTTTGAATTAAATAAGATTTAATTAGTGATGTCTCAAAAATAACTAAAAATCATTACACGCTATTACATAGCCAACTACATGGACACGTGCATCTCACTAGTTTAAATCAAAGGGAAAGTTTGGCAATGGACGAGAATGCCCCTACTTAAAATGGTCAAAATATCTCATTTTTGTATTTTTTTTTTCAGGCCAAATGATGATTTTATAGATTGTTTTCGTTAATTTGGACTCTCATGTATAAATTTATGAAAGGATAGAGACATTCGTTAGCACATATTAAAGGTTGGGATGAAGTTTACAAAAATTGAAAAGGATAAAAATCGTTGCTGCAATTTTCCCAAATTCAAATATGTGTGGATGGAAAAGAAGTTGCTGTGCTTACTTTAAATGCACTAATTTATTAATTTTTATTTTATTTTAAACATAAAGTAGCAAAATGGCAAGGGATCAATAATTTGTTTTATATTGCTTTTGTCTATGTTTATGTTTTGACTGCTATAGTATATAAGGAATCACCTTATAAACAAGATTTTAAAGGGATTAAAGTATTTGTTGACCACTCAAAGATTTTTAAGTGCTTAAGTTTATGTTATGGAATTTTCATAGTTTAGAGTGAATATTGGTATTTATAGTTTTATGATTCTACCAGACAAGTTATCGTTTATTCTTTCTAGATGTGAGATACCTCGCTTTGCATTTTTGTACAGTCACAAGTTTAGGTAAGTATTTGCCAGTTGACCTTCTATGTAGAGCTAGGTAAATATATGCTAGTTGGGCTTTCATGTCGGGCTTTGAATTTTATTAAGGTCAATGTCTTAGTCTCGAGAGTGCTCTGTCAAGTGTAATAAGCAAGATTTACATGTTTCTTTTTGCTTTGCTGAATTATGTTTGATGAGGTATTATTGTGATCGAGCTTTTGCTAGCTCGAGCTCTTGGAACTCCTGGGATGCTTCCCACACTGACCGGAAGGTGTATTTAGCTCGAGCACTACTAACCATATGCTCGAGCTATCGCCATGGTGTTCCTGGAAAATTTGGGCCATGGTTAACCTCGGGGTATGTCCTCGGGTACAGGGTCCTCGGGTTGTTCCCTTGCTCACAGACACTACATTCACCCAGGATTCTGGTCCTTCCCAATTATCAGGTATCCTAAGTCAAAAAGGAGTCCTACTTTAGGTAACACTTCAAATAAGGAAGGAGTGGACTCCAAGTAACATTCCAACACTTATCCCAATAATCACTCCTTAAAATAAGGAGACGAGTCCCACTAGAACAAAACTATCTACCTCTATAAATATAGGGCCCCAAATCATTATTCAGGTACGTGATATATGATATATTTTCAGCATATACTTCCATTCTCCATTCTCTCTCTAACTCAAGCGTCGAAGGGGCGACGAGGCCAAACCTCGATGTCTTTGTTTCAGGTACCGAAAGGCCTAGTTCATAGCCGGTCTCAGTCGTCAAGCTCAGAAAATCAGCAGGTACGATTTTTGGTAGCATCATTTGGTGCCGTCTGTGGGAATCGCTACCAAAAGTCATGGTGAATACACGTTCAGGCCTTCATATTGCAAGTTCATCCGCTTAAGACCAACCACTCATAATAGATCCTCCAGTTCATCAAGATGAATCGCCAGAAGTACCAGATCTTCCACCAAATACGATCATCGCTGGAGCATTCGAAGAACTCCGCTAGCAGGTTGCAACTCTGACTCAATTGCTCAGCCAGAGAAACAATCCCCAGGCCCTGGCGCCAGAGACAACCCCAACCCAGTCGGAAGGTTTCATGAACAATGCTCGAGCTCGGGACACCCGTGATGCCCATGATAACGGTGGATCCAGGACCTCGGGCATACCTCCAGCAGCCTCGGCCTCGAGATTGGTGACCATGGACTCGAGCGAGCTCGCACGGATCATACAGGATGGGATCGCAGCAGGCCTACACTCCTAATACTCCGTTTACTCCGGAAGTCCTTTCGTATCCCCTCCCGGACAGGTTCAAGTTCCCCCCGCATGAAGGAGTATGATGGGACCACCGACCCCATCAACCATCTGAATGTCTACACAGACGTCATAAACCTACAGGTTGCTCCGGATCAAGTGATGTGCAAGGCCTTTCCTCAGATATTGACCAACGCTACCAGAGATTGGTTCGCTACATTAGAACCGAACTCTGTATCGTCATTCTCTGACCTTGCCGATAAGTTCTCCGCCTTCTTTGCCAATAGTAAGCGCATCAGGAAAACAGCAGCCACTCTCATGCAACTCCGCCAAGGGCCTAATGAAACCTTACGTAACTTCATGACGAGATTCAACAAAGAGAGGTTACAAATACCCGACCTTCACATCACA
>CAIGRL010180896.1:0-12627 GCA_903798325.1 Fraxinus xanthoxyloides | reverse complement strand
AAAAAAAAAAGACCTGCAGTGATGAAAAGCAATGATGTTCATTCAAACAATATGTACTTGCTATTTTTTTTTTTCCCAGTCAAATGAAGTACTTCAAATTGGTCAACATAAGTGTAACGTGCATCCAGAATCATTGAACAACTATAACAATAGATTGCACAAGCTTCTCTTGATTTTGGACAAGATGAAATTTGAAAGTTGAAAATATTTGTCTTTATAAATGAAACTGATCCCAGCCCTAGTGAAGTGTTTCAGCCCCCGTTTGATCCACATNTCTTCTACTCATTTTCAACCACACTTTCTTCAATATAATAATATTTTCTATCACATCAATAACTTTTCCTCCATTTTCAACCACACATTCTCCATCAATCTACTATTCCAAAATACATTCTTCCAAATAATATCATCGAACACACTCTCAATGTAGGTTATCTTAAATTTGAAGACGATTAGAGACATTAGAAAAGATGAGCTAAAGAGTTCTTCCATGTTTCAGTCACATGTCATTATTATCATTCTGCATACAAAGCCCCAGTTTGGTCACCATTTTCTAAAACTCGTTTTTAACTGTACATTTTATGGACTCACTACTTTTATCAACTTTTCAACAACATATTTGATCAACTTTTATCAAAATTTACTAAAAAATTGATTTTTTTTTTATTATTATTTTTTTTTATCTAAACCAAATAGGGGCTAAGTATGTTAATGTTATATGGAATTGAACCAGGCTGATCTCTTTCGTCGTCTGTAATTTAGAGCTCCAAATAGTTGTACGAGAAATTACTTCTATTTATATGAGATATTTATTTATGTTAGGAAGAAATGAATATCCATTGTCCATAAGAAATGAAAAAGATTTTAAAAGTAAAGATCTTTCCAAATTTTCTGATCGATTTTGTATTTTATCATTTTGGGGTGTGGGGAGGGCTTCTAGATTTGTATCATTTTGGAATTTTGAACCTGAACTCTTATGCGGATTCTCATGCAGAGGAGGTGATTTTTATTTTTTGAAGTGGAAAAGACGATGGCATAATGTGAAGACCTTTTTTCAATAGTCCAAGAGTTGTATATATTCCTTCCTTCTTGATCCTTTTTTTTTGGATGAGTAGTGAATGTGCATCAGACGCCGAGCCTAGCCTTTTCTATTGATCATTTTGTTTGTGTATGTTTTGCTGCTCAAAGTGAAAATCTTTTATATGCAATTTTGAACCCCTAGAAAGGATCAGAAAAATGGAAGGCTCATGGTTCACTATGCCTTCCATGCCTATTTAAGAGGATATCAGATTGGAAAACTCCTGCTTTAAAACGCCTATAAATGAGATGCATGGAAGTGGTCTCAAGTTAGTGATTACTGAGATTTTATGCCCAGCTGGTGGAGGAACTGTTAAAGTTTTGCCAAATATCCATTGCGACGAAGAAGTGGCAAAGGGATCAGATATGAACGGACCAAATATTAGTGTGTGCAATTGAATGAAACATTTGTAATTGATTGTGACCTTTTTGGGTGGGTTTATGGAGCATTTGACTTTCACTTTTTATGATGGTCATTTATTTTTGCTTCATTGTGGACTTCATAATATTGCACTAGATCCACATAAATTCTATCTCAAATGAAAGTTTTCAAAAAGTCTTTTGAATTTTAAAAAATCTCTAGAAGTTTTAAAATGAAAGTTTACAAAAGACTTCCACTAATTCTATACAAATCTCTAAAAAAATCCATGAAATCCACATAAGTCATCACTTAAAAATGGTCCATCAAAGTCTTCAAAAGTCCCAAGTGAATACACCCCCTTAGTATTTTACTTTTTCAAGTATAAACCTACTTGTTCTGCAATATTTAGTTGGACATGTTGTAACTTGCTTGAATGATACTATTGGTCCTTTAAATACCTTTTAAGGTGATAAGTTCAAGTCAGGCTCACTGATATCTTCTGCACATCTAATTGTTGTTTTCCTTCTTAATTATTTTTCCAGGCAATATTTCTTTCAGGGGCCATAACATGTCAAAAGGTATCATTTTTGTTCTTAGAAATTGCTATTTCTGGTTGTGCAGAGATATTTTTCTTTAGGTGTATCTAGAAACATTATCTAAGGGTTAAAATAGTTGGCTACCATAATTTACAGATATAAAAGTAAACGAGCCAGCATACTTGGAGCTTTCTTATCCTGTACATGAAAATTTGCTGCCAATGGGTGTTGAGGTCACTCTTTCACCTTTATATTTCTGGCTAGTTGAGCTGTATGTTTTATTATTATTACCTACAAATTTGTATTTAGCAGTTATTTCTTCTCAATTTGCTTAAAAATGCAGATTTCAAATAGAAAAATTGCAGTTGATCATATTCTGCATCAGCTTTTTCAACATGGTGATTCAGCTCAGAAGTACATGCAGGGATCCAAAAGCATGAAAATTGACAATTTCATCCTTCTTGATAATTTTGTATCTAAAAGTGGAAGCTCCAGAACTCGTATTCAGGCTTTACGGAGCCACTCAAAGCGATCTAAAAAGCACATGTCTCTAAAGCAACTAAAAAAATGTGGATCCTTTGATTTACCTCACGAATTCTTCAGGTACGACATGGTCCCTTTTGACCATTCAGTTGCTCAATTAACTTATTGTCTTCATATTTTTCCTTGTAGAGTAGTGGTTGAATATTATTCCTGTAAGGGTGTCATATTTGCTTTTCCATATTATTAGACTTCAGATTTGATTTTAAATGTATTTGTGATGGTTCTTGCTCTTGTTAATTGTTATTGCAACTTCCTACCTTTTAGAGTCAGTCATTTGCATATTATGCTCATCAATGAAACTAGACTATGAAAAATTATGGAGACATAATTTAAACACAGTATGGCATTTCAGGAGAAAGTAGCTAGGGTCTGGAATTTATTGTGTTAGGGTCTTGTGATGCATATGTAATGACTGTTATGTTATGCCCCTGCAAAGTTAAGTTGAACCTTGGTGTGTAGTTGTAAATACTAAATTCTTGAACAGACTGGCTGAAGAGATGGTTGCCAGTTGACTTATTCAGTTATTCCCCTCTCCCTCTCCCTCTCCCTTGTGATTTATCAATCTGTGGATTGAACTTTTCTGCAAATCTCTAAGTATGGTGGTAGAGAATCTCCTCTTCGGTTGGCTTTGGTGGATAATGTTTGATTTAAAGGTTATTTGTGGTTGGTTTCTGAAATATCGTGGTTTTTTCCAACTTATTTATTCACTTGCTTCTTTTTTATTTAATATATTTGTTTTATTGAATTTTTATACTGCTTAGTACATGTCCAGTGGTCATGTTTTCAGGCCATGGTTTGTCTTTCTGTGTTTTCTTGTCATGTGCAGTGTTGTAGACTACTTGTCTTTAGAATAGAGCAGGCAGTTGAGGCATTGACAAATGGCTAGTTCTTCTGTTTATGTATTCTTTGCTCTAGATTTGACCTTAAACCTGATGCAAGAGATGCATGTCCTTTGTCAATGTATAATGAGTAATCATCCTGTTTCTTTGTATCCAAGGAGAATGATATACTTCGAATTGTCAAATGCATTGGTGAGCATGGTTTGCCACTATAATATCTTGTAACTTTTCGTTCACTTCTTACAGCTTTGAAACATTTAAGCCTGTGCATGACAGGTGGAAATCCTATATCCAGCAACGAGTGAAAAGTGTAGGGTTAGTAGAAATCCCCTTCATATGTGTTTTTTGCGTAGTTATTCATTCATGTTATATTGTTATTTCATTAAGTGGATGAATGATGTTGCAGGGAAAATCAGTTTGCTCAGGGCCTCTTCAACATCAGCCTACTTGGTGCAGTTATTCAAGGTTAGAGAACATCACTCATTCTTAAATAGCTACCAAAATTATTTGAAGCAAACCCTTTTGATACTAATCATTGATAAAAATGCAAATCAGACTTCTCTTACCTGTCATTCCCGAACATAGTCTAATGTGGTTGAGGACCTCATGCTAGCTACTATCTTGAACCTCATGCTAGCTACTATCTTGAGTTGTCGTCATAGCACTCGAAGCTGAATTATTCGTCTTTCAGCTGAAAGTGAGAATATCATACAGCAATTTTTGTAAAAACGGAATGGACTCCATAGTCAGCTGGTTCTAGTGGAAACAGAAGTTAATTCAGTTCTAGTAAGCTAAAGACCCTTTGGGTTCAAGACAAGTCAAACAAGTTAGAAAACCAGAAAATTGGCTACCTTTAACAGATTGAGCTTTTTACCAGGAGACAAAGTAGAGAACAGATGTCACACCATTAAGGTGACACGCTGCGCCTCCAAATCCTCTTTCAGTTGACTTCCCTCTCTATCCTCTCTTTCCAAGTTCTATTTATCTTTTTTTTTGCGAGGAAAAGTAACCAAAAAAAGCTTATCCAAATTCTGGACACAAGTCAATAAAAATTGCTGGCAATCTGAACCCCCTAAGAACAAACTATAGAAAATAATGGAAGAAATAATTTCATTCTTTCTTGATTAATTCTTACGACTTTATGCCACTATACAATACGATGGAGAAGAAAAGGAAAATAATATTCTAACTTAAGAAATAAAAGATATTTCCTAACTTAATTCTAATTATACCATATACTAAAATTACAATCATTCCATAATTGATTCGAGATTTTTACACTCTCCCTCAAGTTGGATCGTAGATATTGATCATATCCAACTTGCAGATGAAATCATGGAATATTTGCCTTTGTAGCCCTTTGGTGAATATATCCGTTCTTTGGTGTGGACATAGATCATGCAGATAGTTCCATTTTCAACTTTCTCCTTGATGAAGTGCATGTCCACTTCTGCATGTTTGGTTCTATCATGTTGAATTGGATTGAGTGAGATGTTGATAACTACTTTGTTATCACAATAGAGTTTAATTGAAACTTTCATTGAAATTTGTAGCTCATCCAAGAGATTTTTTAACCATAGACCTTCACATATTCCTTGAGCAGCTACTTTAAACTCTGCTTCCGCACCACTTTTGGCTACTACAATTTGTTTCTTACTCCTCCAAATTTCTAAATTTCCCTATACAAAAGTACAATAGCCAGTGGTTGATCTCCCATCTTCTGTTGATCCTGCCCAATCAACATCAATAAATTTTTCTCTCTCTTTTCATTTTTCTTAAACAGTACTCATTTCCCAGGGGAGCCTTTGAAGTATCTTAGAATCCTATATGCTGCTTCTAGATGAGTTTCCTTTGGAGCGTGCATGTGTTGACTTATCGCACTTATCACAAAAGCAATGTCCAGTCTAGTGTGGGATTGATAGATTAGTTTTCCAACTAGTCGTTGGTATTTGTCTTTTTCAACAAGTTCTCCGATATCTTCTGTTTTTCTTCCTGTGTCCATAGGAGTGTCACTTGATTTACACCCAAGCATACCAGCTTCAGCTAGAAGGTCTAGAATATATTTTCGTTGTGAAACACTGATTCTCTTCTTCGATCAGGCTATTTCCATTCCTTGAAAATATCGCATTTGTCCCAAGTCTTTTACTTCAAATTCTGTGGCTAATCCTCTTTTTAGTCTTTCTATCTCGACTGTATTATCTCTGATGAGAATAATGTCGTCAACATATTCAATCAGAATAGTCTTTGTCCCATCTTCAAATAATCTGAAAACCATAGTGTGATCCGATTGCCCTTGTTGGTATTTTTTTTTTTTTTTAAAAACATTTGCAAACCTATCGAACCATGCCCTATGTGACTGTTTGAGGCCGTACAGAGACTTTTTCAGTTTGCATGCTTTATTTCCTTCATTTTTCTTAGAAATCTTGATGGAAGCATCATGTAGACTTCTTCTGCCAACTCCCCATTTAGAAATGCATTCTTAATATCAAGTTGTTGGAAGTTGTTGGAGTGGCCAATCTAAATTTGCAGCTAGTGATAGAAAAACTCGAATTGTATTCAGTTTTGCAACCGGTGCGAATGTTTCCGTGTAATATATGTCATAGGTTTGAGTGTACCCCTTTGCAACTAGGCGAGCTTTGTACCGCTTTATTGTTCTGTCTGCTTTATATTTCACATTAAAGACCTATTTGCACCTAGCTGATTTCTCTCCTCTTGGTAGTTCTATTACCTAGCTGATTTCTCTCCTCTTGGTAGTTCCATTACCTCCCAAGTTTCATTGGTCTCCAAGGTTTTCATTTTGTCCATTACTGCTTTTCTCCATTCGAGAATTTCCTAGGCTTCTTGAATGTTTTTCGGAATTTCTGTGCTATTAAGGTTAGAAACAAAAGTTCGAAATCCTGAAGATAAAGCATTATAAGCAACAAATTGTGAGATAGGGTGAAGAGTACATGACTGAGTTTGTTTCCTGAAAGCAATAGGTAGATTGGTCTCGGATGATTTGGGAGAAATTTCATGAAGATTTGGAGCTATCACCGGTTCCGACTCTCTTAGTGTTTCAAGTGTGAGTTTTTCCTTATCCTTTGATTTTGGCTTTCATGAGTAAACGATCATTTCTTTGTCACGTTGTTCTTTCTGTTCTTCCTCTGAGTTTAAGTTCTCTTTTTTAGATAGCATATTGGGTAGGGTGTCGTTGTAGGTTCAGTGTTTGGACTAGATTCAGTATTTGGAATAAACTCGGGAGGGATTAAGAGATATTTCCAAGAACCGATCTTCACTTAAATTCTTCCCCTAAAAGGAGGATTTTTTGAAGTTGGGTTTGTTTTTGAAGAAAGTGACATCAAGACTGACAAACATTTTTTTTGTGATTGGATCATAGCATTTATACCCCTTTTGTGTAGGTGAGTATCCAACGAATACACACTTAATTGCACATGGTTCGAGTTTGTTTCGATGGTGGGAATGTATGTGGACAAAGGCCATACATCCAAACACTTTTAGTAGTAGGTTTGAAGTGAGAAGAGTATTAGGGAAGAATTTTTGGAATTTCTGGAGAGGAGTTTCAAAGTTGAGAGTGCGACTCATATTCTGTTTATGAGGTAGGCTGATGTCAAGATGGCATCACCTTTAAAAGTTTTGTGTACATTTGTAGTAAACATTAGAGACCAAGCTACCTCAAGGAGTTTGAACTATTGAATGGAAGTTTATGAACACAGTACGGACATCGGCTTTTTCTTTTAGCATATAGACCTAACAAATTCTTGCATGGTCATCGATAAATGTGATAAACCATTTTGTGTTGGTGCGATTAGGGATTCATGAGGACCCCTATAGATCACTGTGTATTATAGTGAATGATTAGATGGTTTGTATGTAGATTTTTGAAATGATGAACGATGATACTTTGCGAGTTCACAAATTTCATAATTAAGGTCAAAAGATGTTTTATTCGAAAATATTGAAGGAAGTACATGTCTTAGATATTGAAAATTGGATGACCTATTCTATAATGCCATGATAGAACTTCACTATCCTTAAGGACAAGAATAGAATCACAACTAACAAATCGATGTTGTTTAACTCACATTAGTCTCGTCAAAGTAGTAAAGTCTCTCACACTCTTTAGCATTGCAAATCATCGTCCCCGATGATAGGTCCTGGAAGACACGGTAACAAGGAAAAAAGTTAGTGGAGCGATTTGAACTTTTTGTTAATTGGCTAATGGACGGTAGGTTGCACGATAGATTTGGAACATGTAAAACGTGTTCGAGTGTAATTAAATTAGAGATTCAAATACTCCATTTCCCAGCTACTAAAGAGAGAGAGAGTCATCTGCAATTTTGACTTTAAGATTACCAGCACAAGGTGAGTATGAACTAAATAAATGGTGCGTCATATGATCAGACGCACCAGAATTAATAATCCATGGTACTTTTGGGAGTGAGGTGGTTTAAGAGCTCTCAGGAAATTACCTCTGTGGGCTAAGGAACTTGACGAGTTGGGTGATTGAAAATTAGAAAGCATTTTGTAGAGTTGTTCTAGTTGCTCGGGATTAAATGCATTGCTCGAAGTGGAATTTTGTATTCAGAGGAATTGACTGCAGCTTGGCAGCTGTGATTTCTAGTGTTCTATCTTGGTTTCCAATTAGGTGGCTTTCCATGTAAATCCTAACATGTATCTTCTTTGAGTAAGTTTCCGACAGCGGTCATACCATGGACGACCCGTTGTCTTGGGATAGATCCAATTTTTTTAGTTCCTCTAACCATTTAGGCTTTCAAATCAGGCCCAATAAATTTTGGTTAATTATAAATATTTTTTTAAATTTTGGCAGCAGCTCCTTTAGGCCCAATTTCATATGACCCAAAAGTTGTTCCTTTAGGCCCACCAGAGTTGGATAAGAGGGTTGATCCATCTACACTTTCATCAGGCCCAGTTATCTCCTTCAGCATGACGAGCCGACGACTCTCCTCTCGCCTTAGTTCAGCGAAAATGTCCCGGGTGGACGGCAGAGGCCGGCGACGAAGAATCCGGCGTCTTACATCGTCGAGTTCTTTGTTCAATGTAGCGAGGAATTCATACACTCATTCATTCTCCACCCTTTTCTTGTATCGAACTCTGGCACTAGGGCAATCTCACGGTTCATCGATGCTAAGGTCCAATTCTTCCCATAAAGTAGTCATCTCCATATAGTATTCAGTGACATCCCTTTCTTCTTGCTTCGCCTTCCATAATTTTGTCTTAATTTCAAAAATTTGAGATGCATCTTCCGCGTCGGAGTACATCTCTCGAACGGTGTCCCATATGTCCTTCGCGGTTGCCATGAAGAGGTAAATTTTTCCAATTGACGGCTTCATTAAGTTGACGAGCCATGACATCAACATGGAATTTTCATATTTCCATTTTTTGTTGAAGTATCGGATCCGTAGGCTTCTTGGTGTCGCCGATAAGGTACCCAATTTTTACTTTCCCGTTGACTACTAACTTAATTGATTGAGTCCACTCTCCGTAATTTCTACCATTGAGCTTCTCCACCGTGAGTTGAAAGGAGAAATTATCAATTCCAATTGAATTCATGATGGGGATGGTTTCGGTCTCGCTGGTTCCGATTTCAGAGGAGGCTGTGTCTTCTGCCATAGCCGGGTTTGAATTCACCCATGCTCTGATACCATGTAGAAAATAATGGAAGAAATAATTTTATTCTTTCTTGATTAATTCTTACAACTTTATGCCACTATATATAGTACAATACAATGGATAAGAAAAGGAAAATAATATTCTAACTTAAGAAAGGAAAGATATTTCCTAACTTAATTCTAATTATACCATTTACTAAAATTACAATCATCCCATTATTGATTCGGGATTTCTACACAATCTAATGCTTTCAGGGAAGGAAATTCCACAAAAATCTTGCATCCGCATCATTTTATATAAAATCACAACTATTCGTCCTCTTTCCAACATAAGACTTGCAGTTTACCCTCTAAATCACATTTAAAAAATTGAGTATTGCATTAAGTTCTTGGAGCTTGTCGTCAGTTACATGTTTTTATATTAACACCTAGTTGATAACCCAATTCACCAGTTTTACTATAGCGAAAAGGACATTATGTTGCTTTTATACAATTAAAATAATCATGTTGATTAGTTGTGTATTCTTGTAGTTGTTCAATGTAAAATAGTTTCCTACAGTGGAATGTGTGGCATCATTGTGCGGGAAACTAAAGAAACATTTGGAATTATTACTGAAGATAACAAATTCCGAGGTAATGTTTTCAATCTCAATGGTGAATTATTTAAGTTACAATTGTTTATTTCTCTTTTCAGATATTTTACTCTCTTTTAGCGAAGGTAAATAATGTGTGTCTTTCTGCATGATGCTTTATTTCTTTTCTTATTTGTAACTATTTCCAAGGTAATTTTTCCTATGTACATGATGGTTTTTATGAGCAACTGTTTATGGACAAGCTTCAGGTTCCTGAGATAGTACTTTAGTTACTTTAAAAGACAGTAACATCCTAACACTTTTTACTTAATTCGACTCGTAGACAAAAGATTGCTTATCTGAGATTGGATGATTTAAGAGAGGTCTTTGATCTAGGAACCATTGAAACCACCGTTGTATAAAAAAATATAAGATTTTCGCAAAATGGCAGAATCTTATTGCAAATTCATTATTATTATTATTATTTTTTTGTTTTTTTTTTTTTTTGTAAATGAGATTCGACATGATATTTGAGTTATGATTTTGATTCACTTTAGTAATTAATAAATCAATTCATTAACCTTAATGTGCATAACATCATCTCTTTGTTCCCTTTTTGAGTTACTATCTATTTTTTTAAATTACACGGGAACTTGTTTCTGTGTATGGAACCGCTGAAATTATTTTACAGGTTCTAGAAAAACCTTTACATTACATACATAATCTATTATTCAAAATAAATTATATTGATTTGTCTAATCTTGTTCTTATTATTCTCAGTTTTGCCCAAAAAGCTTTCCATTTTTAAGTTCCAAGCTGATTGCTGGGAGGTAACACTGCATGGAGATAAACTACAGCTAGAAACTTGGGCCCCATGATCATATATAGGTTTGCTCCCTATCTACCAGAAATGTTTCATAGTTTATAGCTCCTAGCTACTATTATTAGATTTCTGATATCATTTTAATGCAATATTTTTCTGTTGAAGTTGTGCAGATGTGATTTATATATATATTTTCTTCATTTATTGAAATCAAATGCAATTGAAATTCTAACTGCTTCAAGCTCAAAAGCCCTTAGCACAGATGTAATAAAGTTCAAACGAGATAAGGATTTGAACTTGCTAGAAGCAGGAGGATTTTAGCATGGGCTGTGACCGCTCAGTACATAATGAAAATAGAAAATGTAGTGCAAACAGTAAAAAAGTCGCTTTTTAATGACATGATTGGTAATGTGGATTGGATTATATTATACTATATTAATCTGAAAAATAATAGTATTGGCAATGTCATGTCTTGTCTCCTGCTCATGATTGAATATCGTTCTTTTGGGATGTGCAAACATTAGTACTAGAATATGAGCAATTATTAGAAGCTATAGTTATCGATTCTATCTGATTAACTAATCCTTTCCATCTAAAGAATTTTTTTCTGTTCTTGCATCTTTATCTAATGATCAAAGATCATCCTGATTGTGGATTTTTGAAGGTTTTCCACAGGCAACATGCCTTCGATGGTGAAAGAAGAAGACGAGGTAGTCATTTTGTTTACAAGAACTCCCCAAGAAGAACCATTTTCTTCGTTTAAGACGAGTTTGCATTGTGCAATTTCATTTGGAAGGCCTTGAAACTAAAGGTCGTTTTCTCCATTGTGTGGAACTGGAACCTGATTTTGGGTTTGGCTAATGCTTGAAGAACTTCGATGGAAATTAGCTACTGCTAGGATAGTAGTTTTGAGTACTTCAGCCATTTTGGTTATGTGTTTTTTTTAACTAAAAGTATTGAAAGTTTAAATTTAGGTAATTATTTATTAATTAATGTTCATAATTAATTATTGTCCAATGGTTCAATAGAATTGGTTTTAACAATCTGAGTATTAATTAATTAATATTCATAATTAATTATTGTCTGATAGTTCAATAGAATTGGTTTCAATTGTCAGTGAACTACCAGACTTTTAAGTTATGATCTCTGTTCAAAATTAATTAATTTCGTAGCTCTCGACTATTTTGAATAGTTTACCATCAAGGTCTAATTACTTTGCGACCTATAGAATTTCGTATTTTCCTAAAGCAGTTGTAATATATCCCTATAAAAAAAATTTACCCAATCGTAGGATTCTCATACAATGGGTAAAGAATCCACTATAAAGAAAGGTTACAAATGTTTAAAATATTTTTTTGACCAATAATTTAGGAATTTTATTTGATATGTATGAACATATACCGCTGTAGTGACGACTATTGTTGGAAAATCGTATCGAAAATTGGTGTGACCAATTTAAATGATTTANCTTATGAAATCCAATAGTGGTCCAGGGCCAAAATTGACACAATCATGAGAAACATGAACGGTTTAGGGAAGATATTGTGTGAGTACTATTGTTTTGACTTACACCAACGGCTGAGTGGTTCAAGACATCACGTTCACCAATTAGTCGTAAGTTCGATAGTATTTCACTAAGGGAGGTTCAAGGCCAAAAACTACCTTCACGGATGCAATGTTTTTCCGCTCTCTCTACTAGTGTCTGCATAGTCATTCGCATTAATTTTCATTTATGTGGAGGATTGTTGGAAAATTTAAATGATTTAAGCGGAATTCGATATTTGGTGAATGAGAAATTAAGTCAAACTTAAACCGCTTAATACTTGAAATTATTGGAAATTCATATAGAATATTGTAGAATATTGTAGAAAATGTGTAGACGAAAAGATGTGTCTTTTCATATGGAAGATCGTGACTTTTGGAGATCATGACTTTTGATATGATTATTTTCCAATAATTATGAATCTTAATCTCAAGAGATGCGTCTCTTGGTATAGTTGTATTTTTTGACAAACCTTTTCAACTACTATAATAGATCCCATGTGTTTGGATTTTATGAGGAAATTTTTTTTCATAATTTCATTTCATGTTTTACTTTAGTTTTGCATAAGACATTTTGTAGAAGTGGTTATTTCTTGCACCAAAATCATGGTTATGGTAGAGAGGGAACTCCGTTCGAGTTCGTTGGTCTAAGCCATTTGGAGTGCTTTTATGGCTTAACGTGATCGTTGTATCTTTGGAGATGA
>CAIGRL010180881.1:0-13378 GCA_903798325.1 Fraxinus xanthoxyloides | reverse complement strand
AAAAAAAAAAAAAAAAAAAATTGATAATATTACAAATGATTATCTGAGCTCGTAGTCGCATAAAGACTATTATAACACGAGTTCTTATTCACCCTCCTACAATTACCCAATCCAAAACCTCCACCGTCAACTTCATGATTAGAAAATGCAACAATCCCATCCCCAATAGGCCTAAAATGACTGTTAACCGACCCATTAGACCGAGTAATCAGGATTCTATGTTGAGTTCCAAGTGAGCGTGCAACTAGGATTGTGTGAAAAGGGAATAAAAATTTGACATGTAACACCCCAAATTTTCATAAACATTGGAGTGTTATAAAGATATAACTTACTTTTCTTTGCATTAAAGGTTGAACGAATGAATAAATTTCTTTTTTTGAAAAAATAACTGAAATATTCATAAATTTAAATTAAAACATGAAAATTGTATCTTTAAAAAAACATAATTGCCTAAATAATTAAATATATTTAAAAAAAAAAAAAAACAACAACAACTTATATTTTTTAAAAGTCTTGCCTAGAATTTGACGTTTGCATCACCATCCTGCCACAATTTCAATCCACTCAAACTAATCTGTAAAATTTTTGTAAGAGCAATAAGATACATGCAATTTTATACACAATTATATAACGATAAGATAAACACTTTATACCACTCTTCTCTTATAAAATATATCGATGATCAAGCGACACACTTATCTTAGGTTATCTTAAATTATCGAAACATTTCATATCTCTTAATAAAGAACCCGAATGTCCATTGGCAATTCATACATAAATTACTGAATATAAAAGTATAAGGAAACGAACCACTTGCACAAAAGTATCTTACATCGATAGATCAAACGAAATTTTTTTGAAATAAATTAGGACGGGACAAAACTTTCAAACCGAATCGAGCAATTCTTCATAAGTTAAATACCCGAAAGGGTATTTGAATCCGATCTGATGGGTTCGGTTTGATTCTCGGTTCTAGACCAAGAATTGAATCTAAATAATTTTTTAAAATTTTTTATATTGAATTAATTAAATTATTTTAATTTTTCTAAACAAATTAGCAAATTAACTAATTTAGTGATTAATGCTCTAACTCCCAACCCAAGTCCATGTCTAGTTAGCCCGATCCAACTCAATTTCTAAATTCAATTTTTTATTTTAAATTTTTGGCCAAATTATTAATTTCATTGTTAGCTCAAGATCTAGGCATTTTTAAGTTTTTATAATCCACTTTCCAATTTCATACTTTCATTCGGTAAGTACAGGTTCACTAATCCTAAATCATTTGATAAATTGAAAACCTACATTTACATGCCCAAAATGAAGCCGCCGACTGTCGAGTCCGACTTTTCCTCTCCAACTGCCCATCAAAGCTATGAATGAACATGTCATTAATTGTATTTATATAGTATTGTTGTAAATGTTAAAAAAAATAATTATGGTACAGAACCGAACCCGAAGGGTTCCATTTATTAAATACCCGAATTTTTTTCCAATCCGGTTCTCTTCAAAATCGAACAGAACCGAATCATGTCTAGCCCTATGATTATTTATTATTCGATTGTACTACATATACATCAAAACTTATATATTTGTTTACCAACCGATGATGTGGTGAGATTTGATTGAATCAAAATCTCATCAACCAAATAAAAAGACTTTTCACTTTCTTTTTTATTATGTAGTGATGCACAACAAGCAATTTCCTTTATTATTAGATACACTACTCATTTCCATTTTTTTCAAGGATGGACAACCATTTCTCGTGAACTTTTTTAGAGGATGGGCAACCACTTTTGTTCTCATGAACTGGGGGCAGGAGATCAATTTCAGTTGTTTGTTTATTTCATTGGGAATGAGTGATGATGATTAAGGTGTGATTGTATTTTTTGAAAATTTGTTGACAAAATGTCGAAAGTGGATGGGCTTTACGTTTAAAGATGAGAAATGATGGTTTAAGGTTTTAATGTAGCGTCTGAATGCAATTTTGGAATGTGAATACAAAATTTGAGTCTCCAATGCAAACTTCAAGCTCGTTGTGTAAATTTCAAGTTTATAGTGCAAATTTCATGATTGATCTGCAAATTTCGATTTTTCTGTGAAAGCTACAAGTTTGTAGTGCACATTTCAAGTTTGCTTTCCAAAATTTCGAGTTTGTTGTGCAAATCTTCAAGCTTTTTTTGGCAAACTCTTAAGTTTGCAAGCACATTTCGAGTTTGTTTTGTGAATATGAAGCATTCTTTGCAAACATTGAGTTTGTGCCAAAAAATCACTAAGTGTGCTCGTGAGATGTCTAGTTTGGTTCATGTCGAGATTAGAAATATAGATTGAATTTGAGTTTTGTAATTTTGAAGTGTGAATGCAAAATTTCGAGCATGTAGTCCAAACTTCAAGTCAGCATTGAAACCTTCAAGCTTGCCAAGCAAATTTCGAGGTTGCAACTTGGATGTGATTTGTGAATTTTGTGTTTTCTCAAAACTTTGAGCTTTCTGTGCAAACTACGAGTTTGAAGTGCACATTTCGAGTTTGCTTTATAAATTTTGAGTTTGTTGTGCAAACTTAGAGCTTTCCATACAAACTTCGAGTTTGAAATGCACATTTTGAGTTTGCTTTGCAACCAACGAGTCTCCTATGCAAACGTTGAGATTGTGCCAGAAAATCACGAGTTTCCTCATAAAATGCCCAATGCTTTTGTTACACGTCGAGATGAGAAATGATGGTTGAATTTTAATGTGTAATTTGGAGAGTGAGTGCGAAATTTCGTATATGAAATCCAAATTTCAAGCATGAACGGATTTAATCTTAGAATTTAGAACAATACTTATATATCTACTATTGTTCAGTAAAATGCCCTTGTTCGAGCTCTATTATTTGAAAAAAAAAATGATTTTGGAATAATATTTTTGGAGATTATGCGGTTAAAAAGTGAGGAGAATTTTTAGGTTTATGTGTACTATTATTTTATTGATAGAATGTGCGGGTGATAAAAGGAAAGAAAAATAAATTAAAATTTAATAGAGGTCAAACATGCGCTATATATTATGAGCATGTTTGAGCTACATTAAAATGTTAATAATGCATTTTGGAATAATAGATTGATAGAGAATGTACGGTTAAAAAAATAAGGAAATATTCTGGATTTACGTATAATATTATTCTATTAGGACCTGTTTGAGCCCCATTTTTGTGTAGAATGCATTTTGAAATAGTAGATTGTTGTTAAAAATATAAGAAAAGTTTTTCGGTTGTGTGTAATATTATTTTATTAAAAAATGTATAGTTGAAAAAAAAAATATATTACTACAATATAAAAGAGGCAAAAACTTGGCGGACACCGTGTCTCCGTGCTGCGCGGAGAATTTTTTTTTATTTTTTTTTGTTCTAGATACCTTAAACCTGTAACAAAATGAGCATTTATTTCTATTTCTATCGTGATGATGTGGGTGGTGGAAACAATGTTGAGCATTTTTATTTATTGCAAGAAATATTCAAATCTTCAAAAAGAATATTATGTTATACATCGTTTTTGTTATGTTAATAGTTTCTTACAGTAACGATAATGTGAACGTCACATCGTAATTGTTTTATCATACTTCTATATTTCTATTTAGTTTTTCTTTTTGAATCTAAGGGCATAATATAGTCATTCCTTGTTTCCTGACTGTCAGTCTAACTTACGGCCTACCGTTTAGTAAGTTTGAAAGTGATGTCTGCTTATAAATATTGTCTAATCAAGCCTCATTCTTGCATCCACTAGAATCTTCTTTTTCTCACTCTCTATCTCGCGTGCTCAAGCAATCCAATTCACATTCGTTATTTCAGAAAAGCTATGGCGCTAGAAGCGTGTATGATTAATTTAGCATTCTAGAAGCATGTATGATTAATTGCATCACCATATTTGAAGAATAATAAACTCGATATTGGAGGAACAGACACAACTCCATGTATATATTTTGTCTCTTTATTTCACCCATTTCTGTTGCTTTTGCAACTAATGTCCATAGAATTACATCGCTTTCCACACTAAACAAAATTAACGTTTAGAATAGATCCCAAATTAGTACGCCTATCGTAATATTTCACATCAACTTAGGGTATTGGTCTATGATACCTATTTAGAAATAAAGATTGCATTTTCACGAACAGATATCTCAGTGATAAATAAACCCCTCAGATTGATGAATTTGTCGAATGTAGTTACCATTCATCTATTTATCAATCATAGAAATGCTTACAAATGCTGCATTAGTTACATATATGTTGTTTATTAGGGAGTTAAATGTTTTTACATGGACACAAGTACAGGTATACTAATACATATGAGTGTGATAATTTGATTTGCTAACAGCTTCAATATGTAAGTAAAGAAACGATGACACTAATTATTATGTTGCATTATTCTTTTTATTTTGATTCTTATGGATTGCGATTATATATAAGATGCTTTATCTTCTACTTTTCGTATTACTTTTCATGCATATTTCCTGATCAGCCATATTTTTATATATCTTTGGTGACAAAAAGAAAGTCAATTGGTTGCTAGATTGTTTTAACATTTTTTTCACTAATTTTTGTTTCATCAATAATTTGTGTAATAGAAAAGTGATAAAAAAAAATAAAGATAACAAAATACGGTTCTCATTCCATATTCATTTGTCCCATTCAAAATGGAATCATATAGTGGTGGTGTGCGACTTCATGAAACTTGAAGGTGGAAATAAGTCAAAATAGGATTCATTTTAAATTGATTTGTAAAATATATATTTAAAAATCACTCATTTTATTATCAAGGAATCATAAATGGGAGTAAATGTTGAAAGTTACACATCAAACTGTTATTTATGGTTCGATGTTCTATCCACATCCTATCATTTCTGCATATACTTATATTTAACATTGACCAATTAACGTGCAACACACGTTCACCCCACTAGCTTTGACACAAATGTGGATCAAAGAAAGTTTAAAGAATGTATGATTCAAAAGAAGAGTGAAAAAATCAAAATCAAAATAAAAATACAGAAGTACTCTATAGCTTGCCTATGAGCATGATACGACCTTAAAGTTTTCTCCGCAACCAATCTAGTGTGACCTATGAGCATGATACGACCTTAAAATTTTCTCCCAAACCAATCCAGTGTGAATATTTCAAATCTCGGCATGAACTCCCAAGACATGGTTCGTGCAGGGTTGGCCAGGCCACTGGGCCGGATTCACACCTCTACGAGCCACGCAAAAGTGAATAACTAACGTTTTAAGAGAATAATCAAACATCTTCTTATACAGACTTCTGTCAAATAAATTGACAGAATTATTGCAACTTATATATATATATAAGAAAGAAAAGACATAATAATCCATATATGTATCATAGTCTTTAAATTCTAACCAAGTGAATTAATTATAAGTTTGAAATCCTCAAAACTTATAACCCCATCACCATCTCCATCCATGCTTGCTATAATATCTTGACATTCCTCTTGTGAAAGATCTGTTCCAATATTCCCAATAACTTCATAGAGGTCCTCTCCTGTCACTAAATCTTCTCCTTGAAATTCCAATTCTTCACAAGCCCTTTTAAGAATATCGTTTAGATCACCTAGTCCCAAATCTTTAGTATTCATGTCAAGAAACTCAGAAATGCTCAAGAGTCCATCTCTGTTGGTGCTTGCTTCTTGCATCAGCGTATTGATTTCTTGTTCACTTGGGTTGTATCCAAGTGATCCCATTAGTCCCCCGAGCTCTTGAGCGTTGATCGATCCGTCATTGTCTGAGTCAAATGAGCGAAAGGCCTCAACCAGGCTCAAGACATGGCTCAGTGTCTCTATTTCAGCAGAGAGAGAGCTTAATTGAGCCATGGGAAGTACAGATTATTTTTAGAGTTGGTTTTTGTATGTGAGAATTTCTCAAGAGTTATTTGGAGTGAAATAGATGCTGGTCATTTTCAAGTTGTCCTTGGTGTTTTAATAATGTTGAAGCATAGATTCTTATCTTCGTGGATATACTCTTCTGGTATAATTGGCACAATATATTGGATACAGTAACATAAAGAAGAAACCACTTATTTTGCTACTTATTATAGATTATTTTGTTAAAGTCTCACGTCGTATAAAGATAAAAACATATACCAACTTAAAAGTGTTTAGACTACTTCTTTTAATAATGTTGACTTTTTAAGATAAAATACCAAGTTTTAACATGAATTAAACTCCAATAAACAATTTGATTAGATTAAAACTAAAAAAAATAAAAAATAAGTACACAAATTTCGAGATTGTTTTGCTCAAACGAGTAGAGGCATGTTAACGGACAAAAACACACGTTTAATAAATTAATAATCCCAACTATAATGAATATATTCCCACTGAAGAATTCTAGCTACTTGCTTTTGAATTATTCCACATTCCATATTCCTCAATGCCAGATGATCTTTTTTGTGCGAATTGCACCACCACCATGCCAAGACAAAGGAATATATGATAAAAAAAAATATCGGACAGCTCGGTACTCAGAAAGTCCAGGTCAGATCAACATGGACTGTTCATTGGACCAACCCCGGTCGAGAAAAGGCCGTGTCTGGTCAAAAGATGAGCCATATCGGGTCACCTTGAAAGCAAGCAGGTCGATATAACCCGATTTACAAAGGTATGCGTACAATTGAATGTTTTGGCACTAAGTAATTCAAGAAATGAATGAATACAAATTTTGGGGTCATTTATCAAGAAAAATGCCTCAATATATAGAAACATTCAAACCCAAACACCATAATCTACTCTTAAATTCCAAAGCCTAACGCTGCAGGCAAGAATTCACAAGATTTCAAATTAACCATGCTCAGTATATGGCGGTAGTCAAATAATTCCAAAACGAAGTCATTCCGGTTTCCAATGGACCATATATGTACATGAAATCAATACAACAGTGGAAATCAAATGATTCTTCATACTTGCCGATACTCGGGATTGAATGCAAGAGATTCCCAGTATATCAGCTCCTTCATCTGTTCTTCGGTTAAAGCGCGCTGCTCGAAATCAAAGCTGAACGGAGTCTGGCAAATAGGCTCATCACTGATGTCGTGGAGCGAGTTTAGGTACGGATGTGCCAGTGCATCTTCAACTGAAAACCAGTAAAGATTTACACGATTATCAAAATTGATCAAGGAAATGTAACCTCTATAATAGAATGGTATTACGAACATAAAGTTTGAATATAAGTAAGTAGATTTGTTTTAAGATAAGTATGTTAGTAAGTTAATAGCTACTTTTATAACAAATTGCTTTTCTTACTTAAAAGAACTAAAAGAAATAAATTATTCAAACATGCTTGGAAACAAAAGTTCCTTAAAAATAACATGGTGCTGTTGAATAATATGATAATCAATACCATGAACCCGGGCCATGGCAAAAGGCATGCCCTGATTGTTCCTGAAATCAAGAGAGCAGCTATAAAACTGAAAGTTATTGAGGTTATATCATGTGGCAGCCTCCTAGCCTACTTCATATAAGTGAGCTGAAATTCTGCAATTAGTCTTGTCCACCATCAGACTGAGGTGGGATGCAGTGGCCGAAGACTCTGGTGCCAAATCAGAGTCGGTATGAGGTTTACTGAGCTTGGATTTTGCAGATTTCAGCTTCCATTTACATGAACGTGACTATGACACTATCGTGCAAGATTTGAAATCAACAAAAGTCATAGCACGAGCCTTTATACTCCAATAGAATTGAACTCATCTTTCTAAGTCGATACAGTTTTTTAATAATGAGATGGAATTCTCTTACAACCATATGAAAATTCTAGGAAAAGAAATTCAATTCTAGCCATTAAGTGTCGTGGGTTTGCAGACAAGTGACTTGGAAAATAAATTTTAAGAATATTACATTATGATATAACTGGTTGGCACCTCGACCTGATATACAGCAGATTTAGTATTACCACTATAAAAATATATCAGATACATGTTCACATATGGTCAATTTGTAAGAAATGTCTGCATGTGCCTCAAAATCACTTTTTCTATTTAGTGCATACTTGGATTTCCTTAACTTACAATTTAAGCTGGTCAAATTTTAATTGGACCCACTACCCCACTTATCCACTACTCATTTCTACCAATTTATAATTTAAGCAACTAATAAACAATCCCAAAAAAGCTTATTAGTAAGTTAAGACTTACTTTCTTGAAAAGTAAGTTTGGTTAAACTACCTTGCAAAATCACACATGCCAAAATAAGCAACATAGAAGAGAAGTTCCTCACCTGTAATTCTTTTTCTAGGATCAAACGTTAACATCTTCTCAATCAGATCAATAGCAAGAGGGTGCACTTGCGGAAACTTTTCAGTGAATCTTTGTCGGGGATGCGGAGGAAGATTCCGGATGTATCTTTTTGCATTTTCATTCAAAAACTCCAACTCAGCCTCAGATGGAGTGCCTATCAGCTGCAAGGCAAGAAAGCTTGTTAGTCACACTTGAGCATTGTATGAACACATGAAATCACTAAAACTTCAAAGGAACCACTAAATTGCACCATGTACTGTGTTTTAGAGATTCAAGAATGGTAATCTTATTTGAATATATTTTATATATCACGTGGATACACCAAAGTGATACATTCAACATTTTCAAAAATGAATATTTTAATCCTTAAAGTATTGCAGTAAGTGCGAATTTGAATATTATCTTACAAAGATGTTAAAGATTGAAAGAGAAATAAGAATCAACATTCACAAGGGTATAATAACAAATATAAAGCAAATATATGTGAATTGAAAACATGTACACGAAGTGAAATTCTATCCTCAACCAAGTCCCACGTTACATGAACAGAAAATCTAATTCAGACGTTGATGTTCAAAATCTCAATCTTGCAGCTAAAATCTAAGAAGCACGGACACGGATACGAATAGGATTGGATAGAATACGATACAAATACACTAATACGTGTTATAAAATTCAACAAAATTTCATTAACATAAAAAAATTAATACAAAAGCATGATAATAAAAATAAAACAAACTATTGAAAAGTACTTTATCTTAATCATTTAATTGTCGAAACTTCATTTCCTTCAACATCATCAAATCAATTTCTGCATTATAATTAAAAATAACATTCTCCAACTCTGACTTATCTAATGATAGATTAGCAACCTCAAGTAGTCCATTATCTTCAAGAGTATTAAATGGGTCTACGACAATGTCACATTTTGGATCTACTTTTTAATAAAGATATAATTTTCTTAATAAAAGACACAAATTGCTATGAATGAAAAATCAATTCTTTAGCTCGTTGCGAAGTTATTTTATTCTTTCGCGTAGAATGCACAAAAGAGTACGTACTTCAATTTCTAGCTCAAAATGAAGAAGAATGTTGCATAAGAAGTTTCAAAAGGATTGTTTTGTAGCAAAAGTGCATGTGATCCATGAAATAGCCACCAGGTCTTTAAATCCATGTTATACCGATTAGCGATATAATCAAATAATAAGGTTTCATATGTATTGAAAGATTAATAATATTGTGCATTTCCAATAAAAAGTGTATTTAATTTTAAAACTATAATTTTGTATATTCAATAAATATTATTAATATGCAATAAGTCATAAAATATTTAAAAAATACAAATCGGATGCGTATCGGAAACGTATCGAAAATCATATAAAAATATAAAATAATTAAAAAACACTTATCAGATACGTATCGAAAATTTAAAAAATATAAAAATATATAAAATAATTAAAAGACAAACATCCATTACGTATCGAAGGGCATCGAAGAGTATCGGAGTTTAGATACATATCGAATACGGGATACGTAACGAGTTTACAAATATCGATACTTTTGAAGTTAAAAAGTACTTTATGCATTATACCTAAACAAAAAAGTTTATAAGTAATGAAGGATGAGTGTACTAGATATGCACGTGGTAAAGATATTGTAATGAAACTGTGACTAGACCTATCATAATCAAGATAGTTTCATTATTGCATAGATAGTTTTATTTCAAGGAAATATACATAACATATAGTCAATTGGTACGTGAATTTGAACCATGTACAAAGCCTTCAAATCCATAAAAGAGACTAACGAAGCCAAGCAAAATGAATCCTAATGTTTCTAAAATTTATTCATAGTCTCTCCATTTCTATGATTTCCATTTTGAGATATTTTATCTCCTCTACAATTACCTTTTTAGACCATTTAAAAAGGTAGTGTTTATTAACATCTGTAATATGTCTCTAAGCTCCAATATTAATCTAAAGAGTGGAATATTTCCAGAAACAGGTTTCTCAATACTTTGTTTTCTTTCTGTTTCTAAATTCAGAAAAAGATATTAAGTGTCTGCAACAATAAATAAGCTGGTTCTAGTTTTTTACGAAGATTTATCATCAAAAACTAATTTAAAACATCAAAACAACAATAAGTATAATTGAGCATCAAAAAGATTTTGACATTCAAATGCCATATATCCCAAATTAAATATACCTCCATAAGTAGACGCAACTGATGCACATGATCTCTACCCGGAAATAATGGCTTCCGATCCATCAATTCCATAAAAATACACCCCACTGACCACACATCAATAGCTGTAGTATAATCAGATGAATTTAACAACAGTTCCGGAGCTCGATACCACCTTGTAACAACATACTCTGTCATAAAGTCTGTTTCAGATGTGACACGTGCTAATCCAAAGTCACAAATCTTTAGGTCACAATTCGCATTCAAGAGAAGATTGCTAGGTTTCAAGTCCCTATGCAGAACATTTGCAGAATGTATGTACTTCAACCCTCGGAGGATTTGATACAAGAAATACTGCACTAGCATGGAAATAGTTATTTTACCCCTATGAATATTAATGATATTAAGCAAATATATGTTTACAAGAAATAAAGAATTAGAATATTAAAATTTAAGAATGAAGAACTGTAAAGTTAGATTTGTATGGACTAAAAAGTAAGCCTAAAAACCAGATTATAGTTTTATTATATTTGACAACTTCAGAATTCAAAACGAGCAATATGTTATTAGCCAATTACAAGTCAAAGAGTAAAATACTTAAATATAATGTGCCTTTAAACAATTTAATATATTCAAGAAGCCCAAACAACAATTAAAATTCAATTACCATTTGGCAAGGGAGTATATTACATCTAATACGCACATTGAGGTTAGAAGTCTACATGAATTTTTGGCTTTGTTTGATGTAGTTATCGTTTTGGTTTTCCAATTCATCTTGTTAGACACAACATTATGTTGGCATCATGAAAAAAATCTCAGCCAGGCCTTTGATGCTCTTATCCATCTTCTGCTATGACTTTTACCATATGAAGTTATGGTCTTTCAAATCCTATTTTTAGCTATGAATGCTACCTTTTTTTCGACCCATCAACTCGATTCATGTTCCAGGTATGCTTGTTTCTTGAGATGAAACTATTTCCGATCATAACAGATTATTTAACACCCACCTCCGCAAATATAAATTTTCTGGAAATGTTCACTTTAAATATATTAATTTGTTTCTCATTGGCAAGTTTAATAGGGATAGGACTCCACTCATCACTGTTGGGTATTCCCGTCTCATTTGTCCCTGATTCGTGTCCACTACCCACTTCTCTGCATCTCTAATGTGTTCTACTTCCTTAGCATTTTCATTATCCTAGAATATAGTAATATGTATAAAAGATAACTGGGACTTCAGCCACATTATTACTCCTCCCTTACATGTGCAGGTTCTTGTACAAAACACTGTCAAGAGGCCATTTAGCCCTTCTGCTGCTACTTCATTTCCAATTTTCCATTAGATCAATTATTTCTGTTACAGACCATTACTGTTGTAGCCTGTACTTATCCCTCCTATATCATTAGGTCTAATAATGCCATCAGAAAGTTGACGTGTTTCTCTCTTAGTGAGTTTCCTCCCTCAATTCCACCTCCTTCCCCAAACAACTCACATGTTTCTAGAGTTTGAACCTTCACTTTGGCAGTTTCGAGGAAACACGTACCAAAAACATAGGATGCAGACTGAATGCATTTTAAGTGTCAGGCAAAATGTTGCTGCTGTTAACTAACTTTGAGAAAATAAGCACAAAATTTGCAACATCCACATATATTGTCTTTTAAAGAAGAAAAATAAATCCCTACTACCCTAAAATGCAACCTTTAAAGAAATACGAAACGAACCTCTAAACTCCTAATAATAACAAAACACACCATAAGCAGAATTAATAAAAATAAACATAATTAATTAAAAAGGGAAAACTATCCCTCCAAATGCATCAATTTCACTAGAATTTTACAAGTAGAGTTAGAGCAGTTTGAAGAAAAAAATTACGAATACATGATACCTCATCTAAGAAGCAGACACGGGCGTGACATGACATGGACATGGACATGCCATGTTAGTTTCATAAAAGTAGGACACTGAAACATGCTAAACTGGACACTTATGCCAAGGAGTATCTAAAGTACCCATTGAGTGTTAGAAATTTAAAAAAAGGTACAAAATTTGGACAAAGCACGAGGCTTGTTAGATACATGTCGTGGAGTGTCGTGGTTCAACCCGACAAGAAAAGACAAGAAAGAAAGCATATCATGGTTTTCTTATTAAGGGAGAAGGAAAATAATCAACTTAAGAATATCTTGTTTAATTCATTGGAATAAGAAATTATGAATTCCAGCCATACCAAAGGCTTGACTCATATACATAAATAGCAAGCAGTAACTTAAAATTATATATTTTCAGTCAAAATAATGTTTTAAGTTAGAACCTGGCAATGCTCTTCTGATAATGCTTGATTAGAACGGATGATTTGGTGCAGATCAGTGTCCATAAGCTCATAAGCAATGTAAACATCATTAAATGATGATGTCTGAGGCGGCGGTATTATATCTCGGATTGCAACAACCTGCAAAAAATAAATGTGGTATTATTTACTGATAAATATTTCTAAGAAAACTGTTTCGGAGTTTAGGTTTCTTTTCATTAGGATTGTATGGTGAATCAAAATAGAATGCCATTGGATTTTGCTTTCAATTTTTATCAAAATTTAAAGACACTGGAGATTAGTAATAAATAACATGATCCAAAATTCAGTAATGCCATTATGAAAGAAACTTAAGAAATATTGAAATTCTGCAATGCGGCACTGTAAAAGATTATCAGACAACAAGGACTAAGAAAATCAAAGGTCATTAAGAGTGTGTTTGATAGATATTAATTTGAAAGAATATATTTTGGAATAGTAGATTGATGGAGAGTGTGTGGTTGAAAAAGAAGGAAAAGTTATTGATGTGATGGAAAATATTATTTTATTAAAGAATGTGTGGTTGAAAATGAGTAGAAGAATGAGAATGAGAAATTTAATGTAGGCCAAACAGGGC
>CAIGRL010180857.1:0-10290 GCA_903798325.1 Fraxinus xanthoxyloides | reverse complement strand
AAAAAAAAAAAAAAAACCACTAAATCATCATCGTCTTTGACAAGATTATTATGCTAAGCACTCGGGTAACGTGACCCACCTGGTGTTTTAAGAAATCAATTCTACACACACACATTATAGCATGTGTATTATGTCCCCATTGTTTTTTGGCTACCTGTTTTCCATGGTGCGAATTAGATGCGACTTTTGGTCCCAATTGGATAAATCCAACCTCTTTCTCTAACTCAGCAGATGCTTATTGGAAAGATACACCACAAAGTAATTACTCTATGAAATTTGGACCACCGATTTCTAATTATCTTGCTAACAATAATGAAAATCAAATATTGGTTAATTTCAAAATTTTCTCTTTTTTCCATCACAATATATTTTTTTAAAAAATTCCTTTTATAGATTGAAAAAAAGTTAATTCTATGCATACCGTACTTTTTTTATATTTTGTTAAATGCAATACTTTAAAATGATAAGTTGCGTACATTTTCTTTCATTTAAGAAAAAAAAACGATTCATTGGAGCTATTCAATCTCCTATTCGTTCTTCTTTTGATGTATGTAGGAAGAAAAAACCTCAAAACCAAAATATTAAGTTGGCTCAATCGTATGTATATGGGGTGTCCTAAATAATTCGAAGAAGACATTGTTCTTTCAAACATATATTCCTTACATTAAATCGAGTTATAATCTCATAGATATGATGAAACTTTTGCCCATAAATTCAATGAATAAATTGGTTTTTGTCAATATTGATAGATCAAATATATGTACATATGTAGTGATGACATTAAAAACTCATAGTTATCATTAGAAAAAAGAGAAGCCGTACGTCCTAAGGACACGTCTCTATTTCCGTATGAAGAGATTCGCTATCCTCCAACTTTCGCTTTCAATTTAATGATCGAAAAAAAATGAAAAGATATGAAAAAAAACATTCTGAATCCCTTCAAATATCATCTATTACACCACATTAATATTCCAGAACCATCCCTATTCCTATATAAACCTCCGATGCAATCTCCATTTTCCTCACACCAAAACCATCAATTCTACTTACTAACGATACTCGATTTTTGTTTCGAATCCTGAAAATCTTAGAAGTTAAATTTTTCTTTCTCGTTAGCATCAATGGAGAGAGTGAACAAAATGGTGGCAGAAAAGCCAGTGGTGATCTTCAGCAAGAGTTCATGCTGCATGAGCCACACGATCAAATCCCTCTTTAATGATTTTGGTGTTAATCCTGCAGTTTATGAACTTGATGAAATTCCAAGAGGTGGAGATATTGAGCAAGTTCTGTTAAGACTCGGTTGCAACCCAGCAGTTCCGGCAGTGTTCATCGGTGGTGAATTTGTGGGTGGAGATAATGAGATCATGAGTCTCCACGTCCGGCAATCCTTAAAGCCAATGCTTAAAAGAGCTGGTGCCTTGTGGGTTTAATTTAAACCCTATTTCATATATCTGACACTATGAATAATGCATTTATGTTGCATTAAGAATAATAGTAGGATAGAATGCCTGTGTGCTGCAGTTTTGCTAACAAGCATGTACTTCAGCTTTTTTTGTGAAGCTGATTATGTTTTGAATAATAAATTAAACTCCAGTTTTGAATAATTAACTACTTATGATCATATGTTCTTTTTATTATTATTGAAGAAGTGCTGTGAAGTCATACATAAACCTTAATTTCCAAAATTGAAACTTAAATGGACATTAAATTAATTAGAAAGCATATCTTGATCCATAGAAAGTTACTGGGACTACAGCCGATAAAAAAATGAACCAAAACCAGGGGTATTTTCGTCGATATATTCTTGTAGCTCACTGTTTGGAAAAGTTGGCTTAACGTCCATTTTTTGAATTTTGAGATTGTGCAATGATGCATTGCTAATCAATATTGAAATATAATGGAAGCTATCCACGTAACATGTGCATATGTACCTGAGTATGTGAATCCTTTTTTGTATCTATATCCTTTGGCTCCATGCAGCGGCAGACCCAGCACCCGGTCAGGGGCACGGCCGCGCGTGCTGGGCTCAGCCGGAACAGTTTTGGGAAGAGGGAGACTGGCGACTGGTTGCTGGTTCTGGTTCATCTTCTTCCTCCATTACTCGTCTTCTTTTTTTCTTTTTTTTTTTGAAATTGGGCCCTTGTGGCTCAGCCCATCTTTTTTTTTTTGTTTTTGTTTTTGTAATTGGGCCATCTGAAGATGGCAGCCCCCCCCACCCCTTTGATATTTTGTAATTGGGTTGGGCCATTTGTTGGCTGTCCAATCCTTAATTATATATAGGTCCAGCCCGTTTAATTCCCCCAATGTTCTCCAATTCTTTATGGCTTCAATTGATTGGCGATTCTGATTTCTTCCGCCACTGTCCAACCGTCTTCTCTCGTCCGCGGTTCGCCTGTAGGTGAATTTTCACCACCACCGTCCATCAGTCCAGCCATGCCGGAGGCTCGTCTTGTGAACGGCTGCAGCAGCCGATTGGCGCTATGAGTTTTTTTTGTGTTATTTTCTATTTATGAGTTATAAAATCATGACTTATGTATTTTCAATGCTAGGTCCACCACTGTCTGGAAGAGATGTAAAGGAAGAACAATGTAATAAAATTTTCCCAAGGAATTTCATCCAAACGAAATTTCCTTTGAGAAATCTTTTTGGGGGTGAAAAGTGAAAGAATAGAAAGCCTCTATGAAGTTTCCCATATATGGATGAAAATTTCCTTTGATAATTTTACACACTTATCTGGACATTTAAAGTCGCGATATATAGATTAATTGAGCGAATTTCTACTTAATTAAGTGTATGCTTACAATAAAACCCTTGACTTGTAAAACCCTTGACTTGGAAGTGAATTGAGCATAAAGGAACATATATGAAGCGTAATTGGAGCTTTAAGGATGAAATTGAAGGGCTACCGAGAAGTTTGGACTTCAATCGAAGCTTCAAGAATTCTAATTGGCAAGTTCTGGGAACTAAATTCGACTTTTGGAGAGTTTGGGGACGAACTTGAAATTCTCAAAATTTTGGAGGATCAAGGTAAAAGAAAATAAAAATTGAAGGCCCAAAGTGAATGAGTTTGGAATATGAATTATCAATGTGGAAGTAATTGGAAGTGTAGGATGGAATTTGGTTGTTTTAGAAGACAGAGGGATCAAAAGTGTACAAAAATTTGGGGCTAGGGGACTAAGCCTGCACGGAAAAAAGTGGATTGGGGACTAAATTGGGTAGAAAAAGTTGAGAGACTGCAATCGTAGCATGCATAGTTGCAACCGCAGCTCATGGAATGATGAACAACTACGTTTTATGCCATACCGCGGCCACAGTTGCTCACCGATCAGATTTAAGTATTTTTTTTTCTTTTTAATTTCCTAATTCAAGGACACTTCGGTTAATTTTGTGCATGACTTCGAAGGAAAATTGAGGGCTATATAAAGACCAATTCTAGGTCGAGAAAATCACCACGCAACAGAGCTTAATTGAGACAAAAGCAAGTAGTCTTTTATCTTTCAGGGTTGTTCTTTACAGCGAAGACGAGGTGATTTTAAGATCTTGAAAAACTCATTTATTGGAGATTAATTTAGACAAGAGTAAGTAGTCTTTTATCTTTGTTCAATCCAATCATATCCAGCTATTTTTTTGTGGTTAGAATTAACAATGAACCCTTGTGTTTTGAATTAATTTGAAGTTGCTAATTAAATCTTTTTTTAAAGGAAGCCAAACTCTCACTATTGAGCCTTAAAATTGAACCCCAACATTTAGTAATCCCCTATTTGGGTTCTATTAAAAATAGATTTTGAAAAAAATAATAATATTATTTTGGAATAGTGAATTTGTTGGAGAATTTGTGATTAAAAAATAAGAAAAAATTTAGGATTTACGTGTCATATTATTTTATTATAGAATATGATGTTAAAAATAAAAAAGAGTAAAATACAATTATTTAAAAAAAAAAAATGGAGCCCAAACAGGGGCTAAATCCCTAAGCTATAAATTAACTTGATAATTACCCATTTGTTAACATGTGTGGCCACTGGCCCTATTTTCTGCCATTCATTTTTCTTTAAATTTATTTTCAATCATATTTACATTTACAGGATCCATGATTTTATTAATTTTTGAATCACACACTTCATTAATTTTTATCAAAATTTACTAAAATTTTGATTTTGATCTAAATCAAATAGGGGCACAACCTCAAGTATCATTTAACTATTCATACAATCAAATTTGATTTTATTTACTTATAAACCGGGCAAGAGATAATGCCAATATTAGGTTGGAATGAACGCAAAAAGGAGCATTTGAAATGACTTTTGAGAGGTCAAACGTTTCTTATAAAACTAAGAAGCTGCCAAAAGGATCCTAAATTTTTTAAGACCAAAAAAAATGGTGTGTATATATATATCTTAACAGATGATATGACGAGATTTGATTGGTTAAAATCTCACCAACTAAATAAAAAAGGCTTGTTGTACTATTTACATAATCATTTTCAAATTAATGAGGTTTGATTATTATAATCTCTCTTTCATACCATCTATTTGTACACCATTTGTACTCAATAATGTACAAATAACATTTATTTATTTATTTGTTTGGTGAGATTTTGACCAAATCAAATATCGTCATATCATTTGTTAATAAATAAATCAGTAAGTTGTGATATACATGTATCACAACCGAAATAAAACTTGTCCAACTTTATTTTTGACGCCTCATCAATTTATAAAAGATCATGTAAAATACTACTAAGCCCATATATGGTAGGAATTATAATCAAGATTTTATTTCATCCCAACCTATAACATTTAAATTACATATTTTATCAACTTTTATGAAAATTTACTAAAAATTCAATTTTAATCTGCTCCTCTACTAGGGCTAAAACAAACGATATAATATCTAGTATTGTAAAACTACGAGATAATTGATAATTATTTAATCTTATCATCATATATATAAATAAATTTTATTTAATCTAAAAGAGTTTATTCTATTATTATCGTAACTCTCATTTTGAATTTTATAAATTCTCAATAAAATACACATTTTCTCCTTTATTTTTTCAATCGTCTCTATTAAATTAAGGATTATGTCCTCTTAATGATATTTACATTATTGTCAAGGCAACTGTCAAATCCGATAATGCCGTGTCACAGAGCATGATTGTTAATTCTAATATAAAAGCGTGATCCAGACTACGCGACCCAACCTTTTGGCTAAACCCTCGTCGCTTCTCGTCTGCCGGAAAATATCAAGCATATAAGACATCGACTCCGCCATCATGGCCGCCGCTATGAACTTCTCATCTCTCAGATTTGATTCCAACACCATTTTTTCCCGGCCCAACAACCTCGGCCGGTCCCAACTTCACTCTCACATTTTCCTCCACAACAAGCAGCAGTTGCAGAGGGATTTTATTGATTTCAAGAAGTTCGTCGTCGTTTGCGCTTCCACGAACACCGGTTCTGCTGTTATACAGGAGAAGGGAGTGAGCGATTCTGACTCGGGACTGAGTCGAATTGAGTCACTGAGTCAGGTATCCGGCGTGCTGGGCTGCCAGTGGGGTGATGAAGGCAAAGGAAAGCTCGTAGACATCCTCGCTAAGCACTTTGACATCGTCGCTCGGTGTCAGGTACGCACATACACGTGAACATCTGAATGCGAAATTAAGTCTGGGTATTTTATTTTATTTTTTGGTGAAGACTGTATTTCTAAAATTGAGTTACTTATTTACTTTCTGAATTTCATAAATGTCTTTTGCAAATTTTGTTAGTTTAGGGATTAGTAAGTGATAATGAATAATGATTTTAAGTTAGAACATGTTAATTTTTTCTGCAATTTGAACTAAATTGAATAATATTCTATAAAATGTTTCCCCTGAGTTTCTTCAACCTGTTGAAGCTTTTGTTATGTGGAAGGAACACACAAAGTTTAACTTCGTATCATTGACATGTAACATGTCAAACCTTTGATCAAGAAGTGAATCATGTCTGCGCCTAAGGGGTTGAGATGGTTAGCGATCAACACCCAAGGTATATTGAGAAGCAACACATACATATTTCAGAGTATGACATTGCCCTAGTCATGTAAGTGTTTACAGTGTGACTTGCACAATTAGTAAATTTCACTATACCCAGTGTCCTATTTATGCAAATTGAAAAATGAGGCTGTAGTCTTCTATTGTCATGTTCCAATTGCTTTTGTGCTATTTTATATACGAACTGAAGGATCAATTTTGTTTCCTCCGTATGTGTTAGAGAATGTTATGTTAATATTTGGAACAAATCTAGTGGCAGCTTGATTTCCCATCCTGTTGAAATGGTTTCCGTGATTGCAGCAGTAGATAGGGATTGTGACCAAGCCACCCAATATTGTGATTATTGACACACTGAATTGTCTTGAATTTGTGAAAATCTATATTCTTTGCCTATGTTTATTTAGGAGCCTTCAAAATTATTTGATGGCAGGGTGGAGCTAATGCTGGGCACACTATTTATAACTCAGAAGGCAAAAAGTTTGCACTTCACCTAGTTCCTTCTGGAATTCTGAACGAGGAAACTGTCTGTGTGATTGGTAATGGAGTTGTGGTGCATCTGCCAGGGTTCTTTAAAGAAATTGACAATCTTGAATCTAATGGTGTCTCTTGCAAAGGAAGGATATTGGTATCTGACCGTGCGCAATTGCTATTTGATTTTCATCAAGAAGTTGATGGGCTTAGAGAAGCTGAGCTTGCTAAATCTTTCATTGGTACTACTAGAAGAGGCATTGGACCTTGCTATTCAAACAAGGTTATCAGGAATGGCATAAGAGTAAGTGACTTAAGGCACATGGATACTTTCCCTCAGAAGCTTGATCTTTTATTGTCAGATGCAGCTTCAAGATTTAAAGGTTTTAACTATGGCCCTGACATGCTCAGGCAAGAAGTTGAACTATACAAGAGATTTGCTGAGAGGTTGGAACCCTATATTACTGATACCGTGCATTTCATGAATGATGCTATCTCTCAAAAAAGGAAGATATTAGTGGAAGGTGGTCAGGCAACCATGTTAGATATCGACTTTGGAACCTATCCCTTTGTTACTTCCTCTAGTCCATCAGCCGGAGGGATATGTACAGGTCTTGGCATCGCTCCTAGAGTTGTTGGTGATCTTGTAGGTGTGGTAAGTTTTTTTCTATTTTGTTTTCTTTCCTTAGAAATTTATCCCTCCTTTTTGATTGCTGAAACTTGAATCTGAACAATATTTCCATTTCAGCTTGAAGTCAGAAGTGCCTTTTAATTAAAATTGTTGCCCGAATATCCTATTTTGATTGACTTTGACAAGTGTTACTCAAATGCATTCCAATGTGATGAAACAGGTTGCAGATGTTGTAAAACAATCTGTGTCATTTGTCCCATTAGTTTAATAGTGAACTGTTTAGACTGAATTTTTTTTTTCTCGACTGGCAATGTTTAATGCAGGTCAAAGCATACACTACAAGAGTTGGTTCAGGTCCATTCCCAACCGAAATTTTGGGTAAAGGTGGTGACCTACTTAGGTTTGCTGGACAGGAATTTGGCACGACAACTGGTCGTCCACGTCGTTGTGGCTGGCTTGATATAGTTGCACTGAAGTACTGCTGTCAAATAAATGGCTTCTCCTCACTTAACCTTACCAAACTTGATGTCTTGTCAGATCTACCGGAAATTCAGTTGGGCGTTTCATACAAACAAATTGATGGTACACCAATCCAATCATTCCCTGCAGATCTTCGTGTATTGGAACAAATCAAGGCAAGCTTTAATTATGTCATTTTGTATTTTTAGGCCCATGATTTTTGGGCTCCTTGCCAAGAATTCCTAGAGAACTTTCTTAATGTGTGATGCCTGCTAAGTGCTCTCTCCCTTGTTAGTTCTGAATTTGCTCATCTTACATATCGTTCTATTGGTGAAATAAGTTCTGACGTTGCTTTCCTGTGTATAGGTGGAATATGAAGTTATGCCTGGGTGGCAGTGTGATATTTCCTCCATCAGAAAGTACTCTGAACTGCCAAAGGCTGCACGTCAGTATGTTGAAAGGATAGAAGAACTTGTTGGCGTACCCATTCACTACATTGGAATTGGGCCAGGACGTGATGCCCTTATATACAAATGAAAATCTCAGCATCTTGGTGCAAATGTTCTCTAGGCAATAATTTATGTTTTATTTAGTGAGAACAGGAAACTCAATTGGTGACACAAATCAGTGTAACAATGCATTTTTATGTGGTCTCTGGAGGCTGATTTTGATTACGAATGCTAATTTTTCATGTATTGTACTGGGCCATCAAACCGAAGCCTTGTATCGAATTCACAGGACAGTTTTGGCACCTTGCTATTAGCTCTCGTGCTTTAGACAATCCAGTTTCAAAGTTATTCTTGTTTCTTGGCCCCCCCTCTCCTTCCCCCAATAGACTCCATGCAGATTTCTCGAAGAATAAAGCTTTTCCCAGTGGTTTGATGTCTCTTAAGAGGTAGTTTTCTTTTCTTTAAAAGTCTTTATTGGGGTGGGGAGACCTGGAGAAAACATGTTGAGGGCATTTGGTTTTGATGATAGTGTGAACTAGAATTTGTGACCTATTGCTTGGAGATTGTTTTATTTGA
The DNA here is from genome assembly GCA_903798325.1 of Fraxinus xanthoxyloides. Lineage (NCBI taxonomy): Eukaryota > Viridiplantae > Streptophyta > Magnoliopsida > Lamiales > Oleaceae > Fraxinus > Fraxinus xanthoxyloides. The sequence goes on along the minus strand of CAIGRL010180857.1, from coordinate 1,676 downwards.
GTGTCTGGAAGTCTTGTTTTCATATCTGCCAATTACCTGTTTTACTCTGGTGTGTGGATAAACAGACTGGTTAACATTGGTCGATGGAGAAGGGCTTTCTGTAGAGAAAAATGTTATTGTACATAACTATTTATATAATGGTTTACACGATGTGTCAAAATATAAGTGGTGAAGTTATTTGATTAATGAGATTTTAATCTAATTAAATCTCGACATATTATCGGTTGGTGAATCATTATGTAAATTTTTATTTACATGTAACACAATTCTCTTGTGGATATGAAGCCTATGAAAACTTAACAATGATAGTATATTTGGTACAAAGTACGAGATCCTATTGTATAATGTCCCAAACAAAATTTTTGAACATCATTTTTTTTTGTCTTTAATCCTTTGCACCAGCTTTCATTTCAGCATACTAACATACCAATGCGAAATTAAGATCTATAGATCAAATCCGGCTACAGCATTAAGATGACAAAATATACTTTAAACATTGAAAAATCTGGTAATCGAACTTGGGATTCATGGCTTGTTTGCCTTTGGTGCCATGAAAAATTAAAGACCCAAATACATTGGAATATACAGAACAGTAACTCGAAGAATAGTTAATAGCCCGACTTTCATGTTAGTCAAACACGAATCATTCTTGTTTTACCCCTAGAATCAATCGATTAAACATTCATCTCATACATGATGCATCAAGATTGAAAGACTATCTAAGCTAGTATTGACACATCTATATAGATAACAAACTAACCCTCCTCTAGCTGAGGTAGATATAGATTTCCAGCGGACAATCAACTGAATACACGAAAACCGAAGCTGATGCAGATTTCTAGCTGACGATCAACTGAATACACGTAAACCGAAGCCGATGTCTGCGTCACCTCTCCATTTCCCCGACTATATATCATTTCTATATATATTTCAGATATATACAAGGGTAGCTACTAGCAATCTTGCACTCCCAACATGACTCCATCTTTACCGACTTGAGTGCAAAGAAGCTGCAGCTGCAATGTAAAATTAGTTACAGCAACCAGTCATCTCTCATTCAAGATTATTTTCAGTACGATGTTTTACTAAGATTAATTTTAGAAGGAAAAAAAAAAATCTCTTGCTAACAAAACTCTGTTTCAAAGTAACTTTTAAGCTTAGCCAAACATGCTTGTGCATTCTTTGGGCGAAGGTAACACGATACAGACTATCAGAAAGACAGGCTCAAATTTTTATATCAAACCAAAAAATAGCTCACCAACAGAGAAGAAGCAATTTTTTTTTTATTTTTTACTTTTTATTTAATTTATTATTTTTTTGTGGCGTGGGGCAGGGTGGTGGTGGTGTTGAGAAACTAAATTGTCATCAGATTGTAGTTTACCTGAATTTCTGGAAGTGTCATAACTTAAAAATGAGTTATCCGGAGTACTGAAGTTATTGTTTTCTTCTCCACCCCAGACAGGTTGAAGTCCATCGAAATGCCACAACTGTTGACTTTGTTGGCTGTTCCCGTTGATTTGTCCCTCAGGCCAGATTGACGGTGTAAACATGCCCGGATGACTACTATCCATCAGGGATCCACTCTAGAAGGAGGTTTGAAGAGTTCAAACAAGAACATTAAAACGTGAGAAGGAAAACAAATTAAATGGCTTGCACATATTTTCAATGGCAATTCT
>CAIGRL010180818.1:0-14868 GCA_903798325.1 Fraxinus xanthoxyloides | reverse complement strand
TAGTACGTATAAATTAGACATAGATTTATTATAAATTATTATTGTTATTACTATTATTGAAACGAATCCGAAGGAGCACTGCAAGGCTATTACTACTCGTTGTGGAGTACAGTTACCTGAGATAAATGTGAAGAGACCAATTCCTATAGAAGAGAAAGTATCTACCCCGGTTGAGAATCAATTGAAGGAATCTGAGCAGCACAAAGAGCAAGAAAAAGAATCAGAGGATCCAAAGGTTAAGGTAACGACTACCATTCTGTCACGCGTTTTCCTCAACGTGAATTTATGCCGCAAGTGTACGGTGTCAAGTTTTGTAATACAGTAAAAGAGTTAGAGTGTCAAATCCACATGAATTGTAATTTAATTTCCACCAAGTACTATCCAGACGATGAATATTTGAATGCATGTTTTAAATTCAACTAATCAAAGGTAAAATGCTACGACAAAATTGGAGAATATAAATTATCAAAATGAAAAGCCTAGGGAATGATTTCAGCAATTTTTAATTATGATTCAATGATATCAAATTATTTCAGTTAGTTTTCCCATATTTAAAGGCAATAATCCTAATATAATTCTATCCCCTCTAAACTTCAATCTCAATATCTCTATTCCGAATTAAATCATAGAATTTACAAAAGTTCCGATTCTTTTATAGAGTAAGCCTCTTAGATTTATTACCTTCTCTCAAAGTGTAAAAACATACATCGTGTCAATCCTATGATCGTGCTTAAATTCCCCTCTCTCGAGTGCCAGAATTGACTGGCATCTATTCATTCAATTATTGATAGGTAATTGAAAGCATTAAAATCACGGCACAATTAAATATAAGCAAAAAAATTCCAAAAGAAATAATTCATATATTTATCAAACCATAATCTCAAGTGGCTACATCAAACCCTAGATAAATTATCTAGTTCATGAACGGAAGCATAAAATCAGCACAATTTATAATAGACAACATAAGGAAGGAAGGCAAGAAAAACTCAATTGAAGCTTTAATCGAATTTCCCCTCAATATTGTTCATGCTCTTCCTTGATTTCTTCATTGGTTGACTTCTTCGAAATATCCCATTCCACTGTCTTTTCATTCCTCCAAAATTACCAAACAAAAATAAAAGAAAAAGAAAAGAAAAGAAAAGGGCAAAAACATCTGCCAGCACGTCCCAGCAGAAGCTCAATTGGAAAAAAAAACTCCAAGAAAAGTCTTTGGGCAGATTTTTATATTAAAACCTAGGGGAAATTGCAACATTGGTCCCTAGAATTTTGGAAAGTGATCAAAAAGGTCCCTAAAGTCACTTGTTTTTGCAAAAGTGGCGCCACAGTGCCACTATCTCTGAAATCTGCAGAAATTTAAGGAATTTATGACATTTTGCAGCCTAGTCCTCCAATATTTTCACGTCCGATCCCTCAACTATGATGATGTAAAATTTGGTACTCGGATTTTGATTTTCATTTCAATATTGCCCTCCATAAATTTCACTCCTAACCCTCCAATTTCTGACCTTCTTCATTTTGGTCCCCAACTTCACATTTTTGTATGCTTTTAGTCCATTTTGGTGATTTTTGCCTACAAAAGCCAACATTACCCAATTGTGAATAGAAATTCACTCAAATAAATAAATAATTAGCTTGTTTATATATTAAATAAGTGTGCAAAAACATACTTATCACATTCCCACATAGGCTGCAGAAGTATAAGCTGGATAAACAATTTTCGAAGTTTCTTGAGGTATTCAAAAAGCTGCATTTCAATATACCATTTGTAGATACACTTACACAAATGCCCAGATACGCAAAATTTATGAAGGAGATACTTACAAACAAGAAGAAGCAGGAGGATTTGGGAACGCTTATGCTGAACGAAGAATGTAGTGCCACCTTACAAAATAAGTTGCCACCTAAACTAAAGGACCCAGAGAGTTTTACAATCACANGCAAAAACATACTTATCACATTCCCACATAGGCTGCAGAAGTATAAGCTGGATAAACAATTTTCGAAGTTTCTTGAGGTATTCAAAAAGCTGCATTTCAATATACCATTTGTAGATACACTTACACAAATGCCCAGATACGCAAAATTTATGAAGGAGATACTTACAAACAAGAAGAAGCTGGAGGATTTGGGAACGGTTATGCTGAACGAAGAATGTAGTGCCACCTTACAAAATAAGTTGCCACCTAAACTAAAGGACCCAGAGAGTTTTACAATCCCTTGTACTATTAGTGAAATGACATTTGATAAGGTTCTGTGTGATTTAGGTGCTAGCATTAACCTTATGCCTTACTCTATTTTTAGGAAACTAGATTTAGGAGAGGCAAAGGCAACATCGATCTCTTTGCAGCTAGTAGATAGGTCCGTAAAATTTCATAAAGGAATTATCGAAGATATACTGGTGAAAGTAGATAAATTTATTTACCCGAAAAACTTCGTCATTTTGGACATAGTTGAGGAAGACAAGGACGTGCCATTGATATTGGGAAGACCATTCCTCGCAACATGTTGGGCATTAATAGATGTTTAAAAGGTACAATTGATACTGTGATTGAATGATGAGCAGGTGACATTCAATGTTTTCAGTGCCATCAAGTATCTTACTGAATCTGACAGTTGTCTCTGCATTGATATGGTAGACTTGACTGTGGAAGAGACTTTCATTCTTGAGCACCCTCAAAACCACTTGGAGAATCTTCTTGTACACTCACAACATACAAAAGCAACAATTGAAGAGATAAGCCGATCGCCTACATTGTAGAATCTACGCCGCCCATTAGAAGAAGACAATTTGAAGAACTTGGTGAAGGACCTAGTGAACCAATACCTTCTATTCAAAAAGCATCGAATCTTGGGCTCAAGCAACTACCATCACATCTGAAGTATGCTTACTTGGGAGAGTTATCTACACTCTCGGTGATTATTGCAAACGAGATGACTGAGTTGGAAGAACAAAGCATACTAAGAGTTTTGCGGGAACATAAAACAGCTATTGGGTGGTCTATAGCAGACATCGGAGGGATTAGTCCATCAATATGCATGGACAAATTCTTAATGGAGGAAGAATATAAGCCAACACTGAAAAATCAGCTCAGATTGAATCCCACCACGAAGGGCGTCGTGCGAATAGAGGTATTAAAGCTCCTTGATGCAGGCATCATATATCCAATCTCTGATAGCAAGTAGGTTAGTCCGATTTATGTTGTGCTGAAGAAAGAAGAGATTACAGCGGTAAAGAATGTAAATAATCACAGGATAGAGGGTATGTATAGACTATAGAAAGTTGAATAATTCAACTCGAAAAGATCACTTTCCTTTACGCTTCATTGATCAGATGTTGGAAAGACTTGCGGAGCATTCACATTACTGCTTCTTAGATGGGTACTCGGGCTACAATCAGATTGCAATAGCTCCAGAGGATCAAAAGAAGACTACATTTACATGCCCCTATGGTACCTTTGCATATAAAAGAATGTCATTTGGGTTATGTAATGCTTCTGCTACATTTCAATGATGCATGATGGCAATTTTTTCTGATATGGTGGAGAAAATAATTGAAATTTTCATGGATGACTTTTCGGTGTTTGGTTCATCATTTGAGAGTTGCCTCTCAAATCTGGGAATGGTCTTGCGATGATGTGAGGAAACAAATTTGGTGTTAAATTGGGAGAAGTGTCACTTCATGGTGCAAGAAAGAATAGTATTGGGGCACAAGATTTCTGCAAATGGTATCGAGATAGATAAAGCAAAGATTCAGGTGATAGAAAAACTACCCCCACCAACTTCAGTTAAAGGAGTACGTAGTTTCCTAGGTCATCACATGATGACTAAACCACAGTTAAAGCACAAAAGTAATTACTAACTTGCTATCAAAATCAACACTTCAAATAGCAAATAATTCCTAAATCTCTAGCACAAGCAATGTTACCCCACACGATAACGGCAATCCTGATGTCACCGCACACGGTGACGAGCTAATGCTTAAATTTAAATTGCGATAAGTTATTTATCAGAGCGGATCAATCTGAGTCCGTAAGTAATGAGATATGAGAATTTACCACTTTATCGCTGCCAATATTCGCCCTATAGTCTTAAACAATCGTAGTAACCAATCAAACACCAAACTGAAGTAAAAATGCACAGGGGCAAAATCATCTAGATTTCACAGTAGCATTCAAAACTGAAAACGAACACCGCCGCAAGGTTCGTCTCGTCATATGGAAGAAATTGTCCGAAGAAACCGTCACTGGAGAGTCCCTCATGGGCGGTCACCGGAGTTCACGCGTCGGCTACCGCGCGCCATAGTCGCTGATCACGTGCCACCCACCTAAGTGCGCCTCGTTCTACTGAACACGTCGTGGTCTCCATTTGTCCAACAGATAAGTGGTTTGGTCAGAAAAGAGCAAAATAGATTCTGGAATCAATTTTCTACTGTGTTTTTTACTATTTTCCAAGCAGATTTTCACCCAAAGATTTACAAATTCTCACCTACCCAAGGCTTTAATACCATATATTGCAGAATGGACCTTCAATTGGTTGAATTCGGACTTAGTTTCAACTTACCAATCAATATCAAACAATCAATTAAAACTCCGGCCCACAATTTGTATTCACTTATGGTTGCTTTCTTTCTTTCTCACCCACAAAAGGGACAAGGTTATGGTGGTGATTTGCAAGCCATAAACGCAAAGGCATGAATAAGAAGACGATAGGAAGCAGCCACAATTTTCTCTTCAAAACACAAAGCACACACTCACGTTTGCAATGGAAGTGGATATATATAGTTTAGGTTATGTAATCAATTGGGCAAAGACACAAGGTAATGGACTAAGGCACAAGAAAGCCATCCTATAAGTGAATTTGGGCCAAGGCAACATTAACAAATTAAATTGCTACTAGTAGACCACGTTGCTTGGGGTCGAGCATATAAATTGATTGTACTGATAATTATTTTAATCTTTGGTCGAAGCCTATGAAATATATTCTAGATTGTTTAGCGTCATTGTCGGAGATTTATTGGGTATCAAAAACTCAACACATGCTACTACAAAATTAATAACTAAATTGACATAAAATCAAGCTTAAAAATATCCATAAAATTTATGTAGAAAAGGATTTAAAACTTAAAATACCAAAAAATTTCAATCAATGAATTATTCCTACTGAGTTTAACTCTCTCTTATACAAATTACTAGTGTGTTGCCCATGCAATGCATGGGTTATGTTGTTTTGAAGGTAATGTTAGCGGGTAAGTTTGCATCTATACTTTGTTGTTTAGCAATAGAAATGTGCATAGAATGATTTCAGTTTTCAATAACATCAAAACAAATTAACAAAGTAACATAGTTGAATTGAAAAATGATATTGATGAATGAAAAAACACATTGTAGTAGAGAAAATCTGAATAGTTTAAAAAAAATTTCAACCATGCTAATGAATGAATGAAGTTTTTATCTGATGTTCCTCATGCGTCTAAAATGGGTACCTATAACAGACAAATGACAAATGGTAAAGAAGAAAATGATGAAATAACAAAGTATTTTAAGTATATTTGAAACCTAGATTATTTGTAGTACCTGGGAAAGCTTTAATTATTATTACATCAAAATTATGTGATCTCATCAGTTATGACACCTAGCATTTGTTGCAATTTCACATCAAATTGGTTACATAGAGGCACTACAAGGAAATATCAGAAGTTATAATCATTTTACAAGTATGAAACCTTGATTCGAGCTTAACTTAAACTTAAAGGAAAAAAGCCAATTATTTTCGAGTATATGGTGGTGAAAAAATGTTCTTAGGATGAAGAAAAATATATTACATTATTTACCTTTTGGAGCTGTAATTCTCAAATTATGTTCATGTAGTCAATCAGCTGTGCTATTTATGACTATGCGAAAGTCTATTCTTATGACAAAGGCTCTCAAAATGACTGCACAACATACACCATTTCTATAAGTGACACATCCCATTTTCAATAATTGTATATATATCCCATTTTTAAACAACCATTACAAGTTTCAAGTACCCTCAACGTACTTCATTAGTTAAATTCCAGATTTCACTTCCAATGTAGCTTTAAAGAAAAATTAGAAAACGAGCTCAAACTCAACTAACAAATATGAACTAACCTTTTAATTACAATCAAATAAGCAAGAGAAAGCGTCGCTGCACAAAGAAAAGAGAGAAGATGAGGAGATATAATTAATTAGTAAAATAATTGATTTCCTATTGAATATGAGGAGGTAATTAGTGATGTATCACCTTTTTTTTCCTGTGTACTTCAATCTTACATCCTTAACTATTCATTGTATTGCCTTAGAAATCAACCATCATGTAGATATATCTCAAACAAACTAGAATTAAGATGTAATTTGGTAAATAAAACTACAAAATTGCACTATTTTACTGACTACATTGTAACCATCAGGTTTAACAATAGATTTTGCTAGTAGGTATTTAGTAATAACCTGACAGTTTTGGAAAATAGAAAATTTAGAAATCCAATGACTGCAAAAAAGTGTGCAAGAACAATTAATTATGATCACACAGGGATTGTGATAAAAAAAAAATGTTGTCTAGCATAAGCAAATGAAATTTCACCACAAGTCATAGATATAGTGACAAGAATCATATTTAATATAAGTTTACAAAAATACAATGTTAGGCAAACCAGCATGGTAAAACAAGTAATAGCGCTAATAAAACTCAGCTTTATCTCAAGGTTAACTGCACCACTGGATATTCAGATTTGAAATTTGATATAATAAAGATGTTGTTGTGATCATATATGATAAGAATGATTCATTATTCACTTAGAATAGCATAATTTATGCATCAAAGGTGGACATTTGACATGTTCAGAAGCATGAAGGACAATTAATTTAATATGTAACCTTTTTGTTTGTAAGTGTAGGAGTTTTTTCAGCTCTATTGTTAGCTACGAATCCTATGAACTGTAACATACGTTTCGAGCAGTATTTCTCGCAATTATGATTATTCATTAGTATCAGGATCAACGGAGTGTAGGAAGTATTCATTATAACAAATATATAATGCAATCTTTTGTATGTATATAGCCATCCTATCTGGAGAAACTGATTCTATTGAATATTCTAGAATGAAGCATTCATGTATTTGAGCAAAAAAATTGCAAAGTTTGGCTTATATAAGAAATAGTTTTATGTTAGATTAAATTAGTACCACAAATGTAAAATCAAATTAAACAGAAAATGAAATATTATAGTAAACAATTTAAATACTCACTCATTATTTGCACAATGTAGGTAAGGTATGATGTCCAACTCTATTTGTCTATTTCTACGTTTCATTATATCTCGTCTAATGGAGGAAAATTCTGAAGACATTAATAATGTTTGACTAAATTGAATACTGCATTTGTAAATACTATGACCTGTAGTGGCGTGTGAACAATGTGGCTACAATCATATATCTGGAATTTCTATTCACGAAAATTAACAAGAGAGAGATACTAACTGTTGTCTGGATATGAACATGTTATCCATGGATGACTAGCTATTCGCAAATGGCCATTTATGTACTGTCCTAAAATGGTTAGATCCAGTGAATCTGTACTGGCACTTCCTTCTCGTATGCTTATTTGCCACATCATCTGGCGAGCACATTCATTTTCAAATCTAAAGCCTAGAATTGCATATTCTTTTGAAACAAGGGTGCAACCATCGTTAATGAGCCACCTCAACAGTTTTAACTCCAAGTCAATATTGTAATAGAATAAATAGATGTAAATTAAATATATTAAGTATGAAATGAAATTTATTATGATCACTAAACTTTACTAACCGTTGTATCCATTATAGCTTTTAACGTCTCTTCCGTCTAATTTGCCATTTCCATTTTCCCAATATGCACTACATAACATAATTTAAATAAATCAAATTATAATTATAATAATCAAGCTAATAAATTATAATTATATTAGTTACTTCATGGATTCTTTATTACCCAATCTCTAATTGTTGCGTATTTGTCCATAGGATAGTCTTCTAAAGGACAACCCGTGGATGGCATTGAAGACTGTAACTTTTCCCTTTAGCTTTTTTTTTTTTTTTCTTTTGTCAACTTCTCAACATGTTCAATTTGTTGAGATGTTGTGGGATGCTTTGGTTCGATAGCACGAACCGAACTCCTATGGATATGAACATCTTGTTGGAGGGAAGCTATAATAGCTTCCATGTTTGATGCCCAGTCACATAAATGTTCAGCATATTGCTATTTTGTTCATCAATATAAGATCTTACTGAACTTAAATTGGTATCTATACAATTTTGCATGCTATCTAACATGCCTTTGTAGTGCTCTTCTTGCCACTGTTGCTGTTGTTGAAAAATTATTTCTAGTTGTCAAGAAGTGTCTGGTAGTGAACTTCTTATTTTTACGATTACTCAACAATGTGTGCGTTAAACAAATTATCGCACAACTTTGAAGTATCCAAAGGTTGCATGCTAGATTACATGTGCTCATAGTGATCCACTTCTGATGTTGTTCAAATAATTCTTTTTTATTTTGAGAAATTGCTTGGTAGTGGGCTTCTTGTCTTATAGATTCTTCAACAATGTGTGTTTTCAAGTTATCGTACAAACTAAATACATTTGATACTATATCCTGCTTATATATGTTCAAAATCCATTCCATTTCTTCTTTACTTACATAGTTGGAGCCAATAGAAGTAGAACTTGGACCAGCTCCAATTGAACTATATGTCTTTGAAATACCGGACCAATCAGCACGTTATCAGTGTTATCTGGGATTTGTTGTGGTACATTGTTGAATTCTCCATTCACAATGTCATCTAGTATATTATGTTGATTGTCGAGTGGCAAAGAAAGAGTTCTATACCACAGTGTTTGCAATTCTTCCTCCGTAGGCTATAACACTGCAAATACTTGGATCTGTAATTGTAATGAAATATTAAAATGATTTATTCAAAATTTCTTTTTCAAAAAGGACCAAAAATATATAATTAAATGCATAATGTAATGTAATAAAAAACACATAACTAAATTACTCTTGGGTAGCCAAAAATCGCCTAATTATTTTCTCCGTTAACATTTTAGTTGGCTTCTATCTGTGCATTCTCAGACTCTGTAATGTTTTGTATCTATGACGTCCAAATTTTTGTCCAATTTCTAGAAATGCTTCGTATGTCCAATACTGAACTATAATTGAAAATAAATATTAGATATATAATATTTATACGAGTAAACTAAACTATATAAATTGGTGAAAAAAATAGAAGAAAAATACCTGAAATGCATGTAGATATCCATGCAATGAATATTTACATTTGTTTTGCTCATTTTGTTATATTCTCTATATTCGTTCAAGCTGTGATTCTTGTAGTGAATTTAACAAAACAAAATATGCCTTATGGCCCCTTGGATACTAAAGGAAGTCGTGAAGGTGTTCAACTATGCCCAGAGTTCTGTAATCAATGAATCTTTCAATAGGTTTCAAAACACATTCTACAAACATCACCAGTCCGAGTTTAAATTTAAAATCTTGATCTTGACATAAGTGGAATGCTTCAAAAAATTCTCATACTAATTCTTTTTGTACCATTAAAGTACTGATTTCTAAACCGATCATTGTTGAAGTCAAGATTGATAGATACCTCGTGGCAAGATAATTCAGTGATGAGACAAAATTCTTGCATACCAAAGCGGGCCAAATGGTTATATCTAACTTCACACTGACTTCATTGTTTTTGTCATAGTTGACAAGTTTCATTATAAATTCATGACCTAATTTGCTACTGGATTGTTGTTCTTCTTCTTTTGCTCTATAAATAACTTCATATATAAATCCATGAAAATTACTACACATTAAAGATGCTTGTTGATCTGCGTGGATAAGCTCTACAAAATCTTTAAGGTATTGATAATTTGGAAATTGAGTGATAGAAGTAGAAAACCGTTGGTTTGGAGATAGTATATATTCCAAATTATTTAAAAAGCACAATATATATTAATAATAAAATTGATTTATAAACAAATGGAATTCAAATTTGAAGTCTTCGTGTACCAGAGTGTTTAGTAGAGGGTGTTCTCCAGGCGTGGAGGGAGGAGAGACTGTGTCTTCACACAACGTGGAGATTAGATCTCAGTCGATCTCCATACCAGGCGGAGACACGGTCTCCCGAGTCTCCGCACACGTGGGAGACAGGGGTCTCCACGCACAAGAAGAGCCTTGGTAAGTCTCCGGGTGTGTGGTATGGAGAGAAATCTGATATTACTTACATTTTTCGGTGATGATTAGGTATGTGGCGATGGTGTAGTATCTTTTAGGCTTCAGTGAAATGCTTGGCAGATAAATTGTGAATTGTTGTTGAAAGCTGAAAGTGTAAATGCTATTTAAAGTCGAGTGAACTGTAAAGACTTTTGTAGTCAGTGAAATGCGGTGGCTTCTAAGGTAGGTTAGGAAATGATATTTACTGATTTGGCAAATGAAGTTTAAAGGCTTTTGTAATTGTAAGTTTAAAATAAAGTTATGTCAATATGAATTCATACACTTATATAACTGATGATTATTTATAGTTTTTTAATTAATATAATAATAATATTTGTAGTTATAAATATCCATTTAATTTAAAATTTGTTAAATATCCAAAATAATTTTACATTAATTATAAAACACACAACCTTTTTCCTTTCAATTTTAAATATAAAAAAAATGGTGCTTCCTATAAGGTATCTTTAATGAAGTAGAATCGACGGGTATCTTTAATGAAGTAGAATTGATGAGTAAATAATGTGCACGTGTTAGGTAAAATAAAACACTGATTTAAGAAGACTATTTTCATTGATAATAAAACAAGTTTTACATGGGCAGTGTACGTGTACAAGTAGTGTTTCATGTTGCTGTAGAATATTTACATTTGTAACGACAAAACAGATATCAAAATACTTAAAGCAAACATTTGAATCAGAAATATCACTTCATGAAACAGTTGATTCTTAACTAAAGACTTAACATCACTATATTTATGGATTATGTTGCTTTTCTTTTGAGTTGTAGAAGCGACATATGGTCCCGACTGCCTTCCGTCAAAAAACAAACTGCATCTTGTCAAAAAAAAAAACTTACATTTTTCACTCTGGGTTTTCCTCGGAGTCAAGAACAATGATTTGTTCATCCTCTATGGCAGCCTTCATTTTCTTGTTTAATTAAACCAGTCTCTGGTTTTTCGTCTGCAATTTTGAACAGAGCCTTCTTACTTTTGCCTTTTGTGGTTCCTTCGTTTCAATTGTACATTCGGATCCTGCTAGATGGGGATTGTATTTGAATGTGATGTGTTGACGTATAGGAAAAAAACTATTAAAAGTTTAGTGGTACTTGAGGTTCACCTTTTCAATATGATTCATTATTTCAGTAGCATTAGCTTCCAATATTTTTTCTATCGTTTCGCCTATCATGCTTGCATCCAATCCTCCAGATCTATCTTGAAGGTGTACAAAAACATTTGGTCTGTATAGAGAAGTTAATGAAATTACATACTATGTTTTGAATGAAGTATTGCTTTTAATAAACTATTGAATACATGTTTAGAGGTTGATGATACCTTGGTACTACTTTAGCATGTTCAAACTTGCAGAAATGACATTTATGAATTTGATCCAAGTCTGCATTTAATGTTTCTTACAATTATTGTAGGACAGGTATCAATATCTTTGGTGCATTGAAGTGATTTTCCATTGGGCTTTCACCCTATAGAATTTTTCTGTATATTAACATTTTACAGAGTTAGATGAGAAATATAGTAATAAGAAAAGTTGTAGGTATTTTTCTAGTGTTGTTTATAGAACATTAATAATGCGTGTGAATGTATATATTTAATTAAGTGGTTGTGAGATTACCCCCAGGTAAGCTCCTTGTAAATCAGCAATTGATGTGAAATTTGTTTCATTTGGAAGTGAAATGTTTTGTGGTGTCAATGCAACAGATGGTTTATCTTCGATTAGTTTATCAAGTTTTTCTATATTTGTTTTAATCCTACAGTAAAGGAGGCAAATAATTAAGTGTGGAGTTTACTAAGTAAATTTTACAAAGATGGGAAAATTGAAGTTTTTTAGCAATGAAAAAAGTGTTGTTCACTTTAGTAGAAAGTGTGACGCCTAAAAAAAGTATGCAAATTATATGATTAGTTTGTTTTTTCTTTTTAATATGTAAATATAATGTAAAGGAAATATTGTGTTTGTATTTTATTTACCATTGTATGAAGAGACTTTCAGACTAGTCGCTCATATGGTAGGTTTGCTTCCAAGGCTTTCAATTATGGTAATGCATTCCCTTTCAACGAAGGTGTCCCACAGTGTTAGCATAACAGTGTAGTAATGTTTATCTATAAGTATAACATTTTGAAGACATGCTTCTGTGCCGAAGTAGGTCTGAATAATCCTTTTCTGACGAACTTCTATATCAATGCCTATAACACCTGTAACAAGTACAAGGAAGTTGTGGTGTTACATATGTATTTTGTATATGGTAAAGCTGAATAAGAAAGGAACAATTATGAAATATTAAATGAAATTATATTGGCTATAAATTAGTGTGTTTGGAACTATACTTATGTCTGCATTACTATTTATGTATCATTCCAGTTAGTTAAATGGGTGAGCTTGTATCTTGAGAAGAGAAAGTTTATAATTTTTGTCTTCCCGATTGTGTTCCAGATCTTGTCTTCAAGCGAGCCTTTAAACTCGTTCATGTTGTCTTTCACTATTGCATTCGATAGCGTGCATGTTTTCCTGATTTTGAGTTCATTCGCAAGAGCTGTAATATTTGCATTGTAGAGAATAACTGTGACTTTGTAACCTTGTTGAAACATGGAAATGAGATAAATATATATTAGCAAAAAGAACATTCGTCATTATATATATATCCATTAAAAGAATATTTTGGTATCGGCTAATGATATTGCAAGCAGTTTTTGGTGGTAGTTTCCCTGCAACTATGACTTTTGTGGACCAATGCTTGTCAGATGTGAAAATCTGTGGGATGAGTTTATTAGTTGTAGCCATTGTTGATATCTATCAATTACATTAAAAACCTTTTTCAAGTTTAGTACAACTTCTTGTTCCTGGTTAAAAGAGAACTAAGATTAAAAAGTAGTAATGTGAAAAGAATTTAGTAGCAATGAGATAAAGACAGAGTTTTGAAAGCATTGATAGCTATAACTAGGGGCTCTGATGTTGATGCTAATATTTATAGAACATATAAGAGAGTAATAAATAGTAAAATAATTGCTTTTAATTTGCAACCATACACTTGGCTGATTTAGAGAGAACGATTGATGTGTTTATTCTACATGTATCTAGCAGTAAAATATCTTCTCTTGTGGATGAAAAGATTCATGTGTGTGTGAAGTATAGAGTTGAAAAGTATTTCATGAAAAGTTGGTATTATGTTTTTATAATATTTATATACAAGTATCAGTTGTACAATATCTGTCTTAGATATAATGTACAAAAATTGTTTTAGTTCTCATCTTATAGTCGTTTGAAAAATAAGAAGTATGTATGGAAGTATATAAGGCTGCAGTTGTGAGTGATATTTATTTTACTTTTTCGTAAAATTAGTATGAGGAAATGTACATGTATTATTTTACGTGTTGTATGTTTATGGAGTTGTGTACACTATTTCGAATTTGAGCTAGGTAGTAATCTTCAATTTGTGGATGAAGATCACCAAGATGATATGTATTTATGTTTTGAAAAAACAATAGTAAAGTATTTGCATAGTAATAAATATATGGAGTCATGATTGCGTATTCTATCACGTTTCAGAGAAAGACATTGAAGTTGTTATTGTGTTTGCTAAAATCTGTAAGAATGACAGCTGAAATTGATTAACATATAGAATAATACAAGAATAGCATATATAGGCTGCTGTTTTCAAAACATTTTCCCAAGATGATTTTAATAACTTGGCACTCTATAGAATTCTTTTACAAGAGTTTTTCATCAACATTTGCAATCTCTTTAAAAAATAACACGAGATTGAGCCACACAGAGATTCTCAATTGAGCTCAGAGACATGTTTATCTAAAAACGCTCGAGCCAGATTACTGAAGCTCACACCAATTGCGCTCGTTGAATGATATCGACTACTTTAGGTATCAATTCATATCAGAGATAGTAAAGTACACCAAGAGCAAAATTACCTACAAATGAAGATTTAGTCTACTGAGATAAGTACGTAACTACATGGAAAATGCTTACAGCCTATAAGAAAGTGAAGAACTATGAAAGACAGTTAAAGTTCGATGAACTATGAACAATTTGAAATTTCCGATATATAACAACCTTAAACCAACAGAAATTTTGTTAGTAATTAGTGTCAAAGTATCATTTTGTAACTTTGAAAGGAATTCATTATGTAAAGATCAATATTCATCAGGCTGATAAACATCATATAGTCGATGCGAAGTAAATTACCATGCAAGCAATATAATCCATTGCACAGATTCATACGAGCTATGAGAACAAGTATCAAATACAGATTTTTGTAAACAATAGTTGATCTAATAAAAACACTCAGTGAATGCTTAGATTTGTCCTTACAGTATTTTTAACTAGACTTCACAAACCTTGGATGACGAGGGATTTCTTCATACTAGTAATAACTGAAGCACTTGTTGGATTTATAACCACGAAAACCAATGGTGACAAACATGAAATAACGTTACAAGACTTGATATGCAATAGCAAAATGGATGAAACATTCTGATAGGCCCCATATTAAACTCACATATGCGAAGAGAATGAAAGGAGCAACAGAGCACGGAAATTAATTGTGATTTTTTGTTGGAGTTTAATTTGCGTGTTG
>CAIGRL010180816.1:0-10471 GCA_903798325.1 Fraxinus xanthoxyloides | reverse complement strand
ACAATAAAATATTCTACATTAGGACACCGACCTATATATTTGGGACAAGAGAAAAAGGAAACTCAACCTATATAATTGGGACGGAGGGAATATTCACTATGTTCGTTTTTAAACATCGTCAAGGGTCGTTGGATTACCATCCATAAACAAAAAACAACACAATATCCTATTATTTTCCTTTTTAACATTTCTAACACATTCATATTCAATTTGTAATTTAAACATGTTGAAATAAATTTTTATTTTTTTTTATCTAATTTAATTAAGTAAACACAAGTAAAATAAAGACATTCAATTCTAGGAAGATAGAGGCCAGAGAAAGTACGAGAATGCCCATCGAACGTGGTGATCACGCCAATGGCCATGATGAAATATATTAATGGAGCAAAGCAAAAGGTCAAACTTCATTTATGATCGTATCCAAAAATCTTCAAATTTGGAGGTGCCATTGGAAATATCCATTTATTGGATCCACACACAAAACCTGTCAAAATACAAAAAATATTTATGGAAATAAATGTAGCAGCTACAATAAAATTTAACCTAGAAACAGGTACAATAAAATTGAATCTAAAATTTGCCTCACATTTGGTTAGCTTCATTATTTGAATTAGATACCAACGTTCTAAAAAGTACGTATATGTCTAAGCGATCGAAAATATTGTCAACTCTTACGTTGGTCACTTAATCGTATGTGCAAGATTATTTGTTTTTACATTTTTCAATTGAAATTTGAACCTCAGGTGTTTTGAAAGTTAGAGTATCCTCCAAGAAACTTTTTAAAAGTAATATATTCTCTTATTTTAAATAATCAACCTTTAAAATTACAATCATTCTACAAGTACATAATTTTCTACATAATGTGTTATCGAATAAATAAGTGGTGGTCCCCTATTTGGGGGGCGCCCGCATCCTCAATAGGAGGCAACCACTTGTCAATTCGGCAACCAATTAGGTAGAAAATAATGTACAACAAGATTAATTCTTAAAATTATGCTATAGTAGATTTTTTTAAATTAACATTTTAATTTACATAATAAAACCAAACACACTCACTATAATTAAATGTATTCAAAATATTTCGATTTTTAATAAGAAAAATAATATAATATTTCGAGGGAAGCTAGTAAAAATAAAAGATAAAGAAAAATAATAAATATTTTTTGGATTAGTAAAATTAAGTGTAAATATAAAGAGAATGTTGGAATACTTAAAAAAAAAAATTACTCTATAAATTTATTGAAGTTTTTTAAATTATAAAATATATTTTTTAAAAATAGAGAGTTTATTAAAAAAAAGTTGTTAAAGACTCTTAAATCCTAATTATTCAAAAATAAAAAGAAAAATTATTGAACACTTGGAATCCCTTTTTGTCATAATTCTCATGGTGCAACTCCATGACATGAGATATTGAAACAAGAATGAAGACAATCAATCCACAATTCCACCATCAATGACATTTGTTTTTCTAAGCTATTTTTTGTCTTTCTCCAAATCCTAATGTTCTTTGCGTTTGTCTTTTTCTTTGTCTTCTTTTTTTTTTTTTTTCTTCCTGATATATTTTAGTTATTCTTGGAAATTTTATATAAATATTGGATAACAATTTGTGTTATGTATGATTAATACATGCATTAGTGTTTCAAAGGCTATTTTAGTTGTTTTCTTTTCTTTTTATTCTAACTTTTTAATTGTTTGATAAAATGCGTGAAATAGATTATTTATGTTTTATTATTTATGATTTTAGATGTTTGGTTTTATTTTATTTATGTAATAGTTTTTAAATAATCAAAAAAAGATTTTTTTTTTTTTAGGCTCGTAAAATTTGAAGCTTGACCTTACCGTCTAGTCATACTTTTTAAAACACTGAGAAATATAATTGAATAGGACTGTTGAAGATATTAAGATCGGGTCTATTCATTTGAAGACGGAACTTCAATAGCAGTTAAGTTTTGAATGAGTACAAAAATAATTTCAAAGATTTTTACAAGCTAATACAATTCAGGCTATCACAAAACATTGCCTGTACATATCTAGCGAGTTAAAACTAATAAAATAACTTTGCTGGATCTCCACTAAGAAAAGCATATTATTTTTCTTTTTGCTATTCTTATTTTTATTGAAAAACCCTGGGGAACGTGTAAACTACTGCAAACTACAAGCGGAGCAGTTCCACAGTAAAATATTGGGTAGTGCTTGGTCTACATAATGGGCACCATAATGGTGGCATAAATGGTTATGCTATGTATATATAGATGTTGACATAATGTGAGTATCTCTTATGTACACACCTATCGATACTCACATTATGTCAATTTTTATGTACACACGTATCGATATTCACATTATGTCAACATCTGATCACACACCTTATGTGCATAGATTAATCCAAATATAAAGCCAGCCAGGATGACATTAACCTGATCAGACCTCGGAAATGTGAAGAGTCTGGAATTAGGTCCCATTCTCTTGCATCTAAGCTTTGATTTTACAGCTACATAATGTAATGCTTAAGCAATCAGACAAATAAAAAATATAAATAAATTTTCAGTTTTGTCCCCACCAGGTATTAGGTTTAACCCGTGACATGCATAAGGGGTCTTGTGGTTTGTTTGTTTTTTTTTTTTTTTTTGACAGGAAAGGAATATTTTTGCATGAAGACACACCTCTGCTTTGTCTTTTCCATGATGCTTGTTGGAATTTTACAGTCCCAAAAAAATATCAAAAGCAACAAACCATAAAATGAACATAAGTATTTTTCGTCCGTAAGCCCGAATGTTCACTAAAAGGCTACTCACCCTTTGAGCATTCACCTTAGTGAATAAAGCTCCAATCCACTAGAATAGAATGAAATTCAACAAGTACATGAATTAGAGACCCAAGAAACGCTCAAGATAGCCCTCAGTCTAAACTCTCCTTCTCTCCTTTACGGATTACACCAAGTAACCATTCAAACTTCTGCTCACCAAGAATAAGAAGAACTATAAGCCAGAACACAGTAATCAGACTTAAAAATCACCAAGATTATCTAACCTAAAACGATTACAGAGTGAAAACAAAAGGTTTTCATTAGAGAGAAAAATATCGAAAGTCTCTAAAAGAGAGAAAACCCTAGATCGGAGAGAATGAAGCGTCCTCAGCAATAGAAGAATCTGGAGAGATATAGATCTAAAATGCATCCAACGGTTGTGTCAGTACCACGTGTCACGTTCTCAGCAGCTTTCACAAACCAAAGGAAAAGCGTGTTTTAACAGAATGCGAAAAGCAACAATAATGGGCTACCCGGTTGCATCCATCAATTTACTTGGGCTGGATCACATTTGGGCTAATAGAGGATGTTAAGCAATTTCAACAATGCTAACGTTTTTTTTCTTTTATATATAGCAATTATTTGATATAATAAATATAAGAGAGCCGAGAGGTGTTTGATAGTGATTTACTTGAATCCATTTGTGTCAGATGTCTGATTATTTTTGTAAGGCCAGTTTATGAAATGGATAATTAAAGATCTTTATTCGTGAAGGTTCCATTTATCTATTAATCAATTGTTGGAATTGTTGTTTAAAATCGTAAGAAACTATGAATGGATGAATTAAAATGATCATGAATGGATGAACTTGAAAAGAGGAGGAAAAACCAGGCTTGGCGCCATAAAAATGGCATATGCGACCGCATAGGCCTTATTGGCATGCGATTGCATGAGCGACTATAGGGAATTCTGGGACTTCAACTGCTATAACTATGTGACTGCATAGTTGGCCTATGCAACTATGCAGTCGCATAATAGTAAAATCCGACTATTGAGTTGTGTTAGGTTTTAGATGTTTTGTAATTGAAAATTCTGTAAATAAAAAGGATCGAATTGTACTATGTGTAAAAACTTAAGGAGTAATGTGCAAATAGTTGAGAATATGGTTATTAGGTGTAAGGTTCGAGAATGGCAAAATGAGGAAAAAGGGCACGGATTTTCGCTAAACTGTCGCCAAGGTTTGGCTCGAGTTAAAAAGTAGAAACATCGTCTCCGGATTGTCGCCCCTCTTTCACTCAGGCGATAGGCTGTCGCTGAGCCCTTGCTCGAGCGACATGGTTATCCGAGAAAATTTTATTTCGCGATTTAAAGGTTTTTTCCACGGCCCATTCGTTTCTTGACCTACCTATAAATACCAAATAGCAATGGAACATTTTTTTCCTAAAGTTGAACACTGTGAGAGCTTCATCTGTGAGAAATTTCTTATTATTCAACTTTCAACCTTCATGATTCATTGATAATCAGTTCTTAGTGGTAAGAAAAAAATCGTTCCCATAATCTTAATACCAAACTGTCTCTCCACTATATTTGGTCAGAATTTTAAAGATCGAGAGAAGTTGACGGAGTTTCAATCTGTAAAGAACAAGCTGTTCTTAGTTGATCCACGGGAGATAGACGATTTGATAAGTTTAGGAGTGATAACAGCAGGTAAGGATTGGTGCAGGAGAGCACATGGTACAGATGAGATATTAGGAGTGCAGTCGGGAGATCAGATAGTACGGGTCGTCTAGTCTGATAGACTGTAAGTTGTTTGAATCGTTTATAGTGGATTGTCTGGAAAAGTGCCCGAAATTTTTCCCAATTGGGTTTCTTCGTGATCATTCTTGTCTTATTTACTACTTTATTTGTTGTTTTGATTATCTATGGTATTTAAATATAGGACTAAATTGACTGATTGAATAACCATCGAGAGATAATTAATTGGTAACATGTTTCTAACTAATTAAAATCTTAATTCCGCGTAATATACATATCCATCCCCCTCTGAGTATTGTCAGGGTCGAACTACGCATTTTTCAAGTTGGATTTTTTCGAATTTTCTGGTGGTTTAATGGTGAAGCATTGCACCTCTTCTTCTTATGTTGAAACCAGTTCGTGTATGAATGGTTGAAAACTATAAATAGATGTTAGTTTCCATTCTAAATATAATGAAAATCATTCAAAAATTCTGGTCAAATTTGGTTACTTCACATAATCATTTCCTACTTTTTCACTTGTTCTACTTGAAGAATCACTTTGTTTTTGGTGTTCTTCATTCAAGTTTTGATTATCTTACAAATTATTTGACAATTTTAATCCTTAAAAGCATTATAGAGGTGGAAAATATCATTTGAGGACAACGATATAATTTTCGTGATCAAATCTTGTTTCGATTTTCATATTCATATTCATCTTCTTCTTCATTTTCTTTGTTTCCATTGCTGTCATTCATACTTTTCCAACATGAATTTAACGTGGACTATGTGTACATTAACACTAAATCAAATTGGATGCTATCAAAAATCGCATTTGTTGATTTTTGAGTTTGATGATCGAGAATGAATACGAACGAGATCTTTTGGTACCTGAAACAAAGACGTCGAGATGTGTCATTGTCGCCCCTCCGATAGTTAAATTAGAGAGAGTATTTGTGAAAAAATATATGCTGAAAATTATTTAAAAGCGTACATATATAATGAATTGGAGTGTTGTATTTATAGAAGTATGTAGTACATTCCCGGTAGGGTTATGTTATTGAAATCCATCGGAGTTCTACCATACTTAGAAGTTGCAATTTGATTGGTATTGTATCATCAATGTGTTTGGATAGTGATAAACTTTCGGTAGTAGAATCCTTTTAGGAAGAGATATCATATTTTTAGTTGGATTCAAACTCCTTTGAGTAGGACAAACCTCATCGTACATGAGAGTCCTAATAAGTTCAAAGATTGCTAGATATCTACGAGGTTAAGTCATAACCTCGAGGAAATCCCAAGCAATGGTTCTTGTTGTTTTTCGAGGAGTTACCCTGATGAGATCTATGTTGTGAAAGTATTCTTATGTGACCGAGGAGCTACGTGAGCGAGGTACTTTACCCGAGGAGGTTAGCGCGAAAATCGATGGGATGGGCAACATTACTCCTCGGGGGCAAATGCTCGGGCTGTGCTAATTTGGGATCATCAAAACCCAATCAAACAAAGAATCCTGATATGTCCTTCAAAACAATGATTGAGTAGATCGAGTGACTTTTATTGTAGGGAATTTTGCATAATTACAATAAATTAAGAATACAATTTTAAAATAAAAAACTTTCAAAAATCAAGTGGTATGTGCATGAGGTCACTTGATTTTTAAAAATAAAACTAATGCCTAAGTAATGAAATTAAAACATAATTTCAAATAACTTTTATAAACCCACTCTTCATAAATAAATAGTTGATATCCCTTACACTTTTCCTTGTCCACATTAAGCAGCATGTGCAATTCCTTACCTCCTAAGCTTCCCCCCACTGACATAATTTCAAATAACTTTTATAAACCCAATCTTCATCTCGTCGTATGTTTTTCACTCCTAACATTTTTATTAATAGAAGTTTAAATGGACTTGATCGACGGTTAAATTTAACCCTATCCAACGTTTAATTAATCTTACATTCGATGAATCAACTAACCACAGTGTGATGCCCCTCGGTTCATAGCATTAAGTGCAAAGCGGTATGATCTTTTTCAAAGAGGCCTAAAAGCAAAAGTGTATTTAAATAAATAAAAGCATTGGGCCATGATATCAACTATCTTTTAAAATAAAAATATTGCATAAAATTATTTATAAATTAGAGATTATAAGATTTGAAAGTTTTGATCCATTTTAATATGAAGCTGTCTCCTCTTAAGACCTAAATAATTGTACTAATGAAGCCAAGAATGTCACGTGGCTTTAGCAGCAGTTGAACCAATTATTATTATTAATTTTTTTTTTTTTCATTTTTTGTTCCCAAAGAAATTTCATATTAATAAATACACTGAAAAGTCAAGTCTTCAACAAAAATATAAGCTCCCATTTGTTTAATTAATTTGTTAATTTTTTAAAAAAAATTAAAATAATTTAATTAATCAATATAAAAAATTAAAAAAATTATTTAGATTCTGTTTTTCGATTCTTGGTCAAGAACCGAGAATCGACTCACACTCATCGATTCTCAATTCGGATACCCGTTCAGATATTTTACTTATGAAGAACTGCTCGATTCGATTCGATTCGGTTCGCTTCGGGTTCAGATTCGGGTTCGATTCGATTCGGTTCGAAAGTTTTGTCCAACCCTAAATAATACTCCCTCGAAAGTCTACAAATATATCTTTACTTATAAAACAATTACTTTTTAAAAAATAAATTTTACTTAAAAGTAGTCATTCCATATTTTTCTTAATTTTGACTTTTCTACGTCTTGTTTGAAAAAAAAAAAAGTCAAATTGTTGGATAAGAAACATTTGACTTGTATAAAGGTGAGCTTGAAGTGGGAGTGTCTTGTAACCTACACGCGAATAACAAAATATTCTAGACTAACCCTCACATTTATTATCTTAAAAATTATGTTATTAACTTTAATTAATTAATGTTATCATCCTTTCGAAGTCAAACGAAAGGCACGAGTCATTTATTCACTTTGAATTTTGTGAATTGAACACGATACTCAACTGCCATATACAGTTAGATTTCATAATCATAGGAAAAAATATGTAATATTCGAAATTAATAAAATCTAAAATTTTGTCTAATCGCGTCACGTTGTTCCTTGGTATGTTCGAACATGCCCTTGAACTCAACGGTATAGAAATTTCCTGACATTTACGTGAATTAATTTCTTAGGCAAATTCCAAACACTTCATCATTTATCCAAAACCATTCAACGTTTAATAAATTCAAAAATTTTCCTTATTTTTTAACCATACATTTTTTGTCAATCTACTATTTCAAAATGTATTTTTCAATAAAAATGGGCTCAAACGAGCCCAACAAGTACTTATGTTAATTTGAAAAATGCGAAAAAATATATAAATGTTTATAAGGTTTTTCTTGATTTGGAGTTCCATTAGTGGGCAGCCCAGTATTATGGTATGGGCCCATAAATTGATAGATCTCTTTCCACTATATTATTTACGTTTCCAGGAACGATTATACATTTTTGATAGACAATTTGTTATGCTTTATTAATGGTGATCGTTAGGTTCAGTACTGTTTTCAATTTAAAAATTGAAAATATATTAATCTTATAATTAAATAAAAATTACTGTTTATAATCTCGTAATTAATAACAAAACTTATCACGTAGTTCGCAACATTTCATCGCATCGGTCTGGAGGAAATATATTACTTAGTCCTTCATAACTAATTTTGTATTCAATTTAAGTCATTTTGTCTACAGAATAAGTCAATTACAAAATCAACTAAACCTAACAAAGAGCTTCATAGTTTAAACTTTTGGCACAAACGATCCCAAACTTTAGCCCACATTACATGTCCAAACCTTTCAAACTTGGTGCCAAACTTTGGGGGTTAATTAACTGGTTGATCACTGAACTTTGTGTAAGGTTTTTAGGAAGTCAATAAATTTCAAAAAAATTCGTTAATCACTAAACTTATAAAAGTTTCCCCATAACCAGTGAGTGAGGAATGATATTAAATTTTTGTAAAATTCAGTGACTAGTAAAGAAAAAGGAAACTTTTAAATTCTCAACGATGGAAGTGATTACATTTGTAAGGGAAAACTTTTAAAATTCGGTGATCCACTGAAAACCTTAAGTAAAGTTTAGTAACCAATCATATAATTTGTCAATCTTTATATTTTTGGGATAATTGAAGCAAAAACCCAAAATCTTTGAAATATTAGCAGACTTTCCTCAAATTTTGATTTGTTGCAGTCGTTACCCCTAATCTTTTCAAATATTGCAGGTGAAGCCCCTTTGGACAATTTTCATCCATAATTCCGTTAGTTGACCAAAAATTTAACTTTGACCACATTTTTAATATTTTGAAAAATGACAAAAGAGTAAATTTTCCATTTATCACATTAAATAATTAAATAAAAAAAAATGCACGCATGCACTTGTCCTCTTCCTCTCAACCCTCAGCCACCCCACCTCAAATCCAATATCTTCACCGATCGCCACCGCCATCGCCACCACCACCTCCACCTCCATTCCTTCCTTAAATCCAAAATCATAAACGGTCGGGTTGGTACAAGAGAGGGTGAGTAATCCTTTGAGGCTGGGATATTGCCACACAAACTTCACCAAATACTTTACAGGATATTTCTGGTCCGAACCGCGATCTTTCGGAGTGTTTTCGCTACGAAACACCTGTTATTTCAATACCGAAGTAATGGTTATAGATCTCGATAAATGGCGATGATTCGGATACACACGGTGGATAGAGAAGTGGATGGAGATACAGAAGACAAGTCTAAGCCGAATTTACGAGCTCGGCTTGCTACCACCGTTCTTGCTGGTTTTTGCAATCCTTCAACACGGACTCAATTGGCTTGTTGTTTGACTTCGAGATCAATTCTTTAGGAAAAGAAGTTAGGTTCGAGAGTTCTCGTACCATGGCGTGAAGAGAAAGGTTGAAGAAGTTCAAATGATTCACAGTGAGTGACTTGTTTAGGTTAGAGATGGAGGAGAAGCAAGAGTCGGGGTAACGAGTCACGACGCAAATAGTTTTGATTGACTCAACGAAGTTGGAGACGAGTTCTCCGGAATTGAGTGGCTCAGTGACTGACTCATGTATGATGGGACCTACGAAAGAGCCGATTATTGGGGTTAATACAACTGTTAAAGTGATGGCTATGATTTTGTGACGCTTTTGAGGTATGGTTTTTGGTTGATTAGGTAAAAAATTTGGGTTTTCTGAGGGTTTTACTTTGTCATAGCCCTTGAAGATATTGGAAGACTCCATGGATGCTCGCTTGTATTTCGGTGGTTGGAGAAGAAAATGGTGAATAAGAAAATAAAAATCGAGCCAATTACATTTTCTATGATTCCTGGGGTTTTTGCTGTGGCGTGCTATGTGTTTTTATACTTTTTGATGTACTATATTGTACTCGATAGCAGGTGGAAGTGGTGGTGGCCGACGAGGATTTTGGGGGTGGGGTGGGGGTGGGGGTGGGTGAGAGCGAGGGTTGAGAGGAAGAGGACAAGTGTGTGTGTGTGTGTTTATTTCTTATTTTTTATGTAATTATTTAATGTGATAAATGATAAATCATTCTTTTGTTCTTTTATTAAATATTAAAAATGTGGTCAAAGTTAATTTTTTTTTGTCAACTAACAGAATTATGGATGAAAATTATTCACAAGAGCTTCACCTGCAACATTTAGAAAGGTTAAGGATGACGACTGCTACAAATCAAAAATTTGGAGAAAGTCTGTTAATGTTTCAAATGTTTGGGGCTTTTACTGCAATTATCTCTATGTTATTGTCTTTCTTTTTTTGTCCTACCACCCCACAATTTTATGCTCTCTAGCATTATCTAACTTAAAAAAGAAAAAAAAGTGCTATGCTCACCTTTCTAATGGCCCAAGCAATCAACTATTTCAGAAAAGAACCATTTCGACATTAATTGGTTTATGATATTCGGCTTTAAAATTCATACACATTTGCAACTAAAGATCAAATAATTTTTTTTTTTTATTATT
>CAIGRL010180811.1:10544-25968 GCA_903798325.1 Fraxinus xanthoxyloides | reverse complement strand
TTCCTGAACCTCTAGCCACCGGCCCCTCAGCGACTCGGGGAGGTAAACCGCGGGTTATGCCTTTGTTGGCTCCCAGGTTCCTGCACCACTTATACTCTACCCATTTATTTTCTTCTTCTTTGGTGTCGTCGCTCCAAATCGGCGCCGATCTTTCTACTTTATTTGCTTGGCGACACTCTGAAATGCCTTGTTGTGGTGGTGCTCGAATCTGAATGCCGTTGTAGAGGTGAACTATGGGCGCTTTCAGATCTTATCCTTTACAGCAGTACTCAGTCAACCTTGAATGGCCTTTTATTTGAAGGTTCAATATCTGCCGTTGGTGGTGGTGGGATGACGACACTGCAATTGTTTTGATGTGAGTATTGGCAGTTGTTCGGTAATGGTGTTGATGTTGTGGTGGTGGTGAGTTAGTAGTGCTGGGAACTCTTTCAGATTAACGCTATAAGATAACTAGATGGTGGTGTGGTGGTGTGCGTATGTTGTGGGTGCGATGGTGTTGGCGCATGGTGGTGGCTCTGCCGGTGTGCAGCGGTGTTGATTGGTTGTTGTGAGGTGGTAGGGATGGCTCTAGCGGTGGTGGAGTTTGACGGTGGTTCTACGTGTGCTGCGATGTTGAGGTGATTATCACAAATTATTTGGTTTATGACTAATAAATTGGTTAATTTGTGACCAATTATTTGTACTTTATGACAGATAAATAATATGTGACATAAAAATTTGAGTCGCGACTTATAAGATTTGTTATTTGTGATTGATAAATAAATTGTGTTCTATAGATTTTTTGATTAGTGACCATGAAATAATCTGTGACCAATTGATTTGATAATATGTAATCAATAAATAAGTTGTGACTTATAAATACGTACATGTGATCATTAATTATATAATTGTTGTTGACCTATAATGGCTATGTGGACAAAAGATGCTGAGCCTACTCGCATATGTGCAAGCAAATTCCAACATATTTTAATAGGAGATTTGGACGGAAAGGATAGCGTTTATGGAAGTGAGAGATGCGTTTCGATGTGAGACAAAAATATTTAAGCACCGATAATATGATTAAAGATGATTACATATAAACAAACAATTATAAACAACCCAACCAAAGTAGAAGTAATCTAAACCCAAGCAAATAAATATAGAATAAGCAAGAGAAAAGATTGAGTGTGATTTCAAGTGTAAAGGGTTGCCTCTCTTTCTTCTCCTTACAAATTATAAACAGCTCGAACGCATCACGAGCCACTCGATCCCCTTTCAATTGATTCTTCTCCATGGCTCCAAATAACAAATTGGACAAACCATAATGAAATTCATGATAAAACGGCATCGGGTAAGGATTCAGTTGCTCCATTTCATGATTCAAAAGAAACAATTTTGGATTTGGATTCAAGAACAGTCCGCTAGTGTGAATTTGAATTTCATCCATCAATTGGAGGCACCAATGTGTTTCAAGATAGAAATCAATATGGGGGAAATGAAATTCAAGCTCAAAAAACATCGGGTACTCAATCAATTGCAGAAATTACAGTCCTCATTTGTCAAAATTTGGGGTCGAATTTCGACTCAATTTGAGCAGAATTTCGACCAAATTTGAACTTGAGATCCTCAAGCTTCTATGTTCACGTGTTTTGATAATTTAAGTTTGAATTAACACATAACATCCCTAGTAGTAGTTCAACGATCGTTTGTGAGAATGCATGAAATATCAGTGATCGTTTTTGCAAGTTTTAAATTTTAGTGACCGTTTTGTAATTTTTAAATAAATTCAGTGACAGTTTGAGAAACTAACCCTATTATTTTGTTGGAAATTGTATGATTAAGAAGAAGAGCTAGAGGAGGAAATGCATTCATGAAAAATTAGAAGACGTGTCGTAGGGGACGGACCAACCATGAATTATTCTAAAAAAAGTAAGGGAAATTATTATGTCATTACGGATAAAAAGAATGTGGATGGAATGAAGGACGAGAATCAACAACTGATATTACTATGCATCCGCAAGAAAAATGTCTTATAGATGAACGGGGTGAAACGGGAAAATGTAAATGACACAAAGGTCAAAGATGTTGACTTGCTAATTCACACTTCCCTCGCAGACATGGAATCTCCTCAACCTCAATTGGCTGTCCCCTTGGATTAAACAAAACCCTAACCCCACTTCCGTCCGTAAAGCCAAAATTCCACCACCACTTTCTCTCTCATTCACAATAGTCATTCCTGTCGCCTTCAATCGTGCCTTTCCGCACCATTTTCCCGACTTTCTCTCTCTCTATATATACACATCTATATTAATATATTAGGGTTTTTGGTCATTTGGTATTCTAAATGAATAATACTAATAATACCAAGTCTAATCAATCCCCACAAGCACCATCAATCACTGGTGCTAACGACTCTGAAGAGCAATCCTCTCCTGCCCCCGAAGTTTCTCCTTCTTCAGCTGCTAAGAACAATAATTCAGATAAACCCGAGATTCCAAGTGCTGGAGAAGAGGACGTGGTGATGGCCGAGAAGGAGACGGCATCGGCATCAGCATCAGCAGACGATCCGATTGAAGAGAATTCGATGAACCCAGCTACCGTTTTTAGTATCCGGCTTAAGCAACCGAAATCCAATTTACTCCATAAAATGAGTGTTCCGGAGCTCTGCCGCACTTTCAGGTGATTTTTCTGTGTTCTTGAGCTTGAATTGATGGATCTGATCAGAATCGTGTGGTTTTGAATTTGATTGCTTGTTAATTCTGATGGTTGATTTCCACTTGATAGTGTAATATTGCCCGAGTTTGGGGGTTCAGTTGCTTGAGAATTCAGCTATATATATATATATATTTGCAGATGATTAAAGTGCATATTTCGATTTTTGTTGAAAATTGTGTTATTGCTTTAAAAATTCAAAGACAAATACGAAGTTAATGGGTCATAAATTAGCGGTTGGACATAGTTAACCTGTTTTCATCTAATGGTTCACCTTTGGTGACTATATCTTAAATTGCTTTGTTTCTCCTTTGGGACATTCTTCTTGCACAGTTTCTTTATTTCATAAATATTAGCTCGTTTAAAGTAGGTAATTATGTTCTTTGCTTCCAAAGCTATCAAACAACTTTCTTCATCACACAGTGGAAGAGAGATGTATACCTTCATCCAAGCTTCTCAATCACTATAGGGAATAGGTGTTTTTACGAGCACTAGAGGTTTCGAGAAAAACTCGGGAAGAGTAAAATTATGAGGCTTAGTGAGGTTGGCAAATGATGATGACAATTGCGCAGGTAAGAAATTGAATAAAATGATTAATAGTAGGAGAGGAGAAGAAAAGAATGCTGTATAAGGAAAAATGTGAGAGTAAGGGAAAGAAATGATAAGATTAGGAAGTCTTACTATTTAGTCATTGCATTAACTGATGTTCTTAGATAAAATTGAGGCTGAGGGCCTGAGGCTTGAATTGGTTAATAAGATTATTAAAAAATATATGTGTTGGCAATAATGTTTAAAAAGGCTTGAT
Source organism: Fraxinus xanthoxyloides (assembly GCA_903798325.1). Taxonomy (NCBI): domain Eukaryota; kingdom Viridiplantae; phylum Streptophyta; class Magnoliopsida; order Lamiales; family Oleaceae; genus Fraxinus; species Fraxinus xanthoxyloides. The sequence continues at coordinate 22,472 of CAIGRL010180811.1, read as the reverse complement.
CAATTAAGTTCTCAATTTAAGAGCATAAAAAATTATAAACTACTAGAAGTAGAAACAATGGAGAAATTTATTATGTCATCCCTACTGGTTGCTAAGCCAGTTTATAAAATGTCTAAAACAAATGAGCAAACACCGCAAAGCATAAGCCTCATAAATGGCATTTGAGGCATTTTATGAAAGCATTGTGTGAAGTGGATTTGAGGTGTAAACCTCAGAGAGGGTTTTCAAAACAATGGTTGGCAGAAAGTGTTGATGGATGTTGCAACTGTTCAATTAAATTTTTGAAGAAATGAAACATCTGAATGGAACAAAGTTGTGGCCCCAGACAAGTGGGCATTGAACCATTTGCCAAGCACCTTAAGATGTAAGAAGTTAATCTACAAAATGAAAAAAAATATATATATATTTGGGACTTGATGGTCAAAAGAGGACTGTGCTTGATGATTTGGGACTTGATGATCAAAGAAGCTGTTTCAATGGCGTGGGCCCGAGTTCACATTTACTAGAATTGAAAGGTGGTGGACAGGGAAGATGGGTTTTTGAAAGATAATTACCTTGTTTATGCTTTTTTGCATGTAAGTGCTTGCTTTTTTTGTTCATTGAGAGGTTGATGCTGTTGCTTTTTTTATTTGTTACCTATCTCAGTTTTTTCTTCTTCTTTTTTTCCCCTTAAACTTTTTATTTTTTTTGGGGAACTTATTTTATTCTTCTTCACAATTTTAGCTGATTTTTATGACAAGTTTCATCATTGTTTTCCAGTGTTGTTGCTTGGTGTGGAAAGCTAAATGCTATAGCTTGTGCATCAGAAACTTGTGCAAGAATCCCAAGGTAAGATGATCAAACTAGAAACCTTTCTTTCTTTAAAACAGGCACAACATTGTTACATCTTGAAACATATATTTCTTTTTATTTTAAAGGTTTGGGATCCCACTACTGGCACACTTGAAAATCAATGGAAAATTTAGGATATGGCTATACTCTTCATCATATTGAACTGGCCACTGTACAATTGATGTGATTGTTATTGCGGAAAATATAAAGTTTCATGGCCCAAGGTCCAACGAGATAAAGTATTTCATCAATCGGGATGTTCTTTCAAATAAAGTTGATTATTTGGTAGTTAATTGTTGACCTGATAACTCAGTGTCTGATAACTCAGTGTTCACTACCAAATGGCACAATAAAATACATTGTTGTCACAACATTTGGGAGATGTGTAATGTACTGATCTCTTGTGGTGAATTAAAACATAATTAACTCCAGAATCATTTTTCCATTGTCTTTGTAGTTCAAATGCAAATCCTCCATTTTGGATCCCAATACATATAGTGATTCCAGAGCGGCCCACCGAGTGTACAGTTTTTAATGTTATAGCAGGTTTGACCTATAACTTAATGCTGGTATTTTATGACAATGCTAGACTAAAGTCCATTAATCTGTATATTACAGTATTGCATATGTTGACTGATATTTGGCGTTGCGTTATTGAAATTTAATTCAGTATCATCTATGCCATTTGATATTATTGAGGTTGATATGCTAACATTTTAAAATTTGTCTTCACTACTTCTTGGTTGTGTTGTCCAGTCTGTTATTTCTTCTTCTGATCATTTTTTACTTTACGATTCTTCATGTTTATGGTTCTGATCTATTAATTTCATGATGTTTATTGACATAGTTGTCACCATTTGTCTTAGTAGCTCAGGTTCTTGAAATTCTCTAGGTTCAGTTTGATGTAACTATGTTTGACAATTTGTTAATCCATTTTTATATTTACAGTCTTTATTTTGGATTGTGATCTGTGATCATCGATGTTTTGGCAGATTCTCCGCGTGACTCTGTTCAGTTCATCGAGTGGTCACCTACTTCTTCTCCCCGTGCCTTGCTTATAGCTAATTTTCACGGCCGGATTACCATCTGGACTCAGCCTTCCCAAGTATGCTAGCCCTATTGGGCTTGTTGAATTATGAAACTATAACATTCTCGTTTCTCAAACGTCTTACTAATTCACTAGTAAAATACTTAGACTAGACAATATATATTCAGTTACAATTCTTTTCACATGGTGTATGTTGAGTTACTCTTCTTTTATTGAGCTCACTTTATTTTATTCTTTCAGGGTCCTGCTAATTTGGTAAAAGAGGCTAGTTACTGGCAGCTGGAATATGAATGGCGCCAGGATATTGCAGTTGTTACAAAGTGGCTATCAGGGGTTTCTCCGGTATGCATGTTTTTTGATTTCCTGGTTAGTTAAATTTGAACACATGCTTATATACATTTATTTTGTGACTTGTTTTGCGATAAAATTAGTATAGGTGGCTCTCTGCCAGATCTAGTGGTTCCACAAAGTCAACATTTGAGGAGAAATTCCTTTCACAGCTGCCACAGGCTCCAGGTTGGTTCGATCTTGGTGTATCCCATTTGATTTAATAGCACTCTTATGACTATTTTATTTTTGAAGTTGCATTTTTATGTAAGCAGAAAACCTTGTTTCTTGTAATGAGGAAGAAATATTTCCATTGATGTTAGCACTATCATACAACCTGAATTTATAATGTTTCATATAATAACAACATCCATTTCTCAAATTTGATGTGAAAATCACAAGAAAATTATATTAAGTGAAGCAGTCAACTGTAATTTCTTAAACTCGAACAGTCAGTTGCTATACAATTAACTAATTTAAAAAATTCATCTTGAGGCAACTAGCTATTATAGCTCAAGAAGGAGATTTTAAATTTATCCGGATGAGATTTATTGATTTTTTATTCCCAAAAGTCATCTTCCATCAGATGTGAACATCATATTATGTTTCGTTTGGTAATGCTGTTTCCTTTGGTTTTGGGTTCAGCTGGTTGGCCAAATTTTCTGTGTGTGTGCTCTGTTTTCTCCTCGGGCTCTGTTCAGCTCCATTGGTCCCAGTGGCCTCCTAATCAGAGTGGTGCACCATCAAAGTGGTTTTGCACAAGTAAAGGTCTGTTGGGAGCTGGGCCTAGCGGGATTATGGCTGCAGATGCAATTATTACAGATTCTGGTGCCATGCATGTGGCAGGCGTTCCAATTGTGAACCCATCAACTGTTGTTGTTTGGGAGGTTACACCTGGCCCAGGAAATGGTTTTCAAACTACTCCAAAGGCCAGTGTGAGCAGCGAAGTCCCGCCATCACTTAATCCTCCTTCATGGGATGGTTTTGCTCCTCTGGCTGCATATTTGTTTAGCTGGCAGGAGTATTTAATATTAGAAGCGAAGCAAGGGAAGAAACACACAGAGCAAGATTGTAGTGACATGGTAGCTCTTCATTGTTCACCAGTTTCAAACTTTTCTGCTTACGTGAGTCCCGAGGCTGCAGCTCAATCAGCGGCTACGACAACCTGGGGCTCTGGGGTCACTGCTGTTGCCTTTGATCCAACACGTGGTGGTTCTGTGATAGCTGTTGTGATAGTTGAAGGTATGAATGTGTACTTTCACTTGAACTGATCTTTCTTTTTCCTTATCCTACTTTCAAATTTTCATTAGCTGAGGCTTCAAAGTTTCCCACTTTACTTTCTTTACCCTCTTAATCTAAAGAATAATTTAACCTTTCTTTGATATGTGATCTTGACCTATTCTATGTGGTACATCTCTACTCGCTTTCTTTTATACATACCCTTGATTATTTCACACTGGAAACAAAAGGTTTAAGAGGTGCGAACAACATTAAAACTGGCGATTTGTTGTGAATTTCTATCACCAGGTGAGGAGTGATGTGATCTCAAGTACATGTTCCATGCTCCTGGTAGTGTTTTCTTGGATCATACGATTTCAACTCCTCGTTTATCTTGTTTTGATGCTTTATCCCTATTCTGGCAAATCATTTTCGTGTTCTTTTCCATTATCACATTGACCTATTCTATTTTATTTTTTACGGTCGAGTCATATCAATCCCAACCTAATTAAGATGCATGCAGATTTTCATTCTTCAGCAATTAAATGTTGGCATCCTTTTGTTTGTTTCACATTATTCAGAAATACGTTATTTTCCAGGCTTTCACGTGACAGATTGTTATGTCCCAGGCAAAATCTAAACATTGTGTTGAATTTTTTTGCAGGACAGTACATGTCCCCTTATGATCCTGATGAGGGCCCTTCAGTCACAGGATGGAGAGTTCAACGTTGGGAATCGTCTGTCGAGGATGTTGTGATCCATCAGATATTTGGAAACCCCACAAATTTTGGTGGACAGGCACCCAAGCAGACAGTTTGGTTGAGTAAAGTGATTAAATGCATTCCAGCGTCTAGTGATTTCACTATTTCAGGAACACCTACTGGATCGGCTCGTGATGGGAAAGTTATGAATGAATGTGGGGGTGAGATTGCAAAGCGGATCAGTTTTGATCCTTTTGATTTGCCCAGTGATGTCAGGACTCTTGCTCGAATTGTGTATTCTGCTCATGGCGGGGAGATTGCTGTTGCTTTTCTACGTGGTGGGGTCCATGTTTTTTCTGGTGTAAACTTCATGCCTGTCGATAACTACCAGATCAATGTTGGCTCTGCAATTGCTGCTCCTGCATTCTCTTCTACAAGTTGTTGTTCAGCTTCCGTTTGGCACGATGCCAGCAATGATTGTGCCATATTAAAGATAGTTCGCGTTCTTCCTCCTCCTGTTCCTAATAGTCAAGTTAAAGCCAATTCTGCAACGTGGGAGCGGGCTATTGCCGAGAGGTATGCTTAATACACAGTGGCAGGGTTGCTGCTGAATTTTGATGACACAAGTGGTGATATGTATTAATTAATGTTGCTTGTTTCTAAAGCAATGTAATAAAAAGGGGACCGGACTGGACTGGCTGGTTCAACCGGAAAACCAGCGAACCTATCCAAATTCCAGTCCAGTTAAAGCTTAAAACCCACTTAATTTAAAATCAGTAAAAAACTGGTTAACTGGCCTGTTTAACCACTAACCAGAAAGTTGCTTTAACTAATTGTTTCCCCACTAATTTATAGAATGCATCTCCAGTGATTTGGTAGTAAGAATTCGATGTGGGATAAGAAAAGGTGATCCCTTTGGCGGTAGTGTATTATACAATTACTTGTATAAATAGTTTTATTTTATTAATCATTTTTCTATTTTTCACTAATTAATAAAAATTAAAAACTCTCCAAATATTTCCATTATTATAATGTATCTTGTTTCCTATTCGAAAATATATTTATTTATCTTTTCATTTTAACTACCCCGTTCGATCCCGATTCGACCTTTTGACCCTCGACCCTTTCACTTTTCCGGGTCAATGCCTGGTCCGGTTTTAAAATCTAGAGTATAACTATAATTTATTTATTTATTTATTTTATTTTTTCGTGGCACCATGTATTTTACTGCCTTAATGTCCTCTCCCGTCTTGGCAGATTTTGGTGGAGTCTTCTTGTGGGAGTTGATTGGTGGGATGCTGTTGGTTGTACACAGAGTGCCGCAGAGGACGGCATTGGTAAGAATGCTTAATATTTTTTCTGAAAATGCTATTTTGCCAATGTTCAGATTAACTTATGAGTCTAGTATGCGGAAATAAGACATATGCTTGTCTTTTCCCTCCATATTAAAATGGCATAAGTGTTCGCAATGTAAGAAACCTTCCTAACTGAAGTGTATGTGACCTTGGATTAGTGCAATTTTTCAAAGTTTTTGTGCCAAGAGTATTCTGAGGAACAAGTATCTTATTGCTTATGACGATTCTAAGAGCTATTATAGTTGCATCCTGGGCTTCTTTTGCTGATGGCAGAATTTTACCATGCCAGTTTCGCTTAACAGTGTCATTGCTGTGTTGGACACGGATTTCCACTCACTTCCTACTACTCAGCACCGACAGCAGTATGGACCTGTAAGACCCCTTTAATTGTCAATTCCTACTACTATTTTATGTGCTTCATTTTTAATTCTGAGTGTTGATAGACCTGGTTTGGATGATGTAGAGTTTAGACAGAATAAAGTGCAGGCTACTTGAAGGTACAACTGCTCAAGAGGTCAGGGCTATGGTTCTTGACATGCAAGCAAGGTTATTGCTGGATATGCTTGGTAAAGGAATTGAATCAGCTTTAATAAATCCTTCAGCTTTGGTACAAGAACCATGGCATGCATCCGGTGAGACGCTGTCTGGTATTGATCCCGAAGCAATGGTTGTTGAACCAGCACTCGTCCTTAGCGTCCAGGTTTATCTCTTTCCATGTTTTCCTTGAACTTATTTGTCTTTGTATAATTCGTTTCTTTCTACTTATGTTGTCTCCCCTTGGGCACTCAGCATTCTAACTGCCAGAACATACACGCAGGCTTATGTTGATGCAGTCCTTGATCTAGCATCACACTTCATCACGCGTTTGAGACGTTATGCAAGTTTCTGCCGTACTTTGGCGAGTCACGCCGTTACTGCAGGCACAGGTGGGAGTCGGAATATGGTGACAAGTCCAACTCAAAGTGCTGCTACTCCTACAACTCAGGGTCGGTGCCACTTTTCTCCTAGTTGCCAATTTTTACATGAGATGTTATAATTAGATAAGGAATTCAGATTTACATTCAGCTTGAACTAACTAAACGGAAGTTCTCTTTTTCATTTCCTGTTTTATCCTCTCTCTTTTCTTACTGCCTGACCTGGCTATTTGGATATCTCATATCATCATCATTTTCAGGAGCCCAAGGTGGAACTGCTAGTTCCGCAGGAAGTACTCAGATCCAAGCTTGGGTACAAGGAGCTATTGCCAAGATTAGCAGCACAACTGATGGTGTTCCAAATTCAGCTCCAAACCCCATAAGTGGTCCTTCAACCTTTATGCCTATAAGTATCAATACGGGAACTTTTCCAGGAACTCCAGCTGTTAGGCTTATAGGAGACTGCCATTTTCTTCATCGTTTATGCCAACTTTTGCTATTTTGTTTTTTCTTTCGGCGAACACAATTACCCCGTTTTATTGGGGCTGCTCAAAGAAATGCTGATTCATCTACACAAAGGACCCAGCTTAGCGTTGCAGGTAAAGTAGAAGAATCCCACTCTATCCCTGCAAAACCAGCACCAGCTACTGTCAGGTCAGAAGAATCACAAGTGACAAGGTCTGGACAGGCTGCCACTGTGGCAAAAGGACCTGAAGAAGGTCCAACTAGCCGGTCAAGATTAGGTTCCGGCAATGCTGGTCAAGGATATACATTTGAGGAGGTAAATAATTTTTATTTTTATTTTTTTTCAAATTTTTTGTAAGAGGAAGATAACCAAACTATAAATTTGTCTAGCCTCTTGGAAACATAAATAAAACTATAAACTTTGTGGAGTCATGCATGAGGAGAGGTGCTTGAAATTATTCTTTGACATGTGTAAATGTTTATGATAGATGTCTCCTGGTTTACGCGAAATCCTTGAAAAAATCAGTTTTTACTCAAAACTGTTAGGTATCACCTTTGAGCCTTCCAGGATCAGCAGTATTTGGTAGCAATAGTACGATTATCAAGATAGTTGCATAGCTATATTTGGCCGGAAAAACACAATATATCTGCTTAATGCATCAATTAATATAGGAATACATCTCGTTTCAGTTATCTTATTTATCAACACAAAGAAGTGACTCTTTTCAGTCATTTCTTGCATAACAAGAGAATTGTGAATTGTATGGCATGAAAACAAATGTGCTTGTTCAGATGGCATGAGAACTGCAGCTTTTTTCAATTACCTATTGACGTTGACTGGGAGGGATTTTATTTTGGAGTTATTGTAATTTATGATTGTCCCTTTTCTCATATTATTGGATGATTTTGGATTATCCAGGTGAAGGTTCTTTTTCTTATACTCATGGATCTTTGCCGGAGGACGGCAGGTCTGGTACATCCATTGCCTGTTTCTCAGGTTGGAAGCAGCAACATCCAGGTCCGTCTTCATTATATTGATGGAAACTACACTGTTTTGCCGGAGGTTGTAGAAGCATCACTGGGCCCTCATATGCAGGTACTTTCTGTCTGTTGAATCTATATCTGCTTTCAGTCATGTACTATTTGCCATCATGCCTGAAGTGATGTTGAACTCAAAATAAAACCGTTGTGTATAAATGGACAATTTCTCCATTTATTAATGTATTTTTCTTACAGAACATGCCCCGGCCTAGAGGTGCTGATGCTGCAGGTTTGCTTCTCCGTGAGTTGGAACTCCATCCTCCAGCTGAAGAATGGCACAAGAGGAACATGTTTGGGGGACCTTGGTCTGATCCAGATGATACTAGTCTTACAGATGATGGTACTAGATTTAACAGCTTATCGGATATGCTTGATTCTGTGACATCGGAGGACCGGGTTTCTCATTATGGAGCTCGTGGCTTGTGGCCGAGGAAACGTAGGATGTCTGAAAGAGATGCAGCTTTTGGATTGAACACCTCGGTCGGTCTTGGAGCATATTATGGTATAATGGGTTCCCGAAGAGATGTTGTGACAGCTGTGTGGAAAACAGGGCTTGAAGGAGTCTGGTACAAGGTACTTTCAGTTGGTGTTGAACCTGATATTTTGCTGTCCAGTTCACTTGTTTTGTCCTTAATTTCCCTGCTTCTGTATTTTGTTTCCATGTGTTCAAATACTTGACTTACAGAGTGGAAAAATCTATAAGGTCGTTCTCTCTCAAGTCTTGGTTAATCAATTTTGTGGGATTGCATGTGTAGGTAAAACATTAGCAACCTCGTCGATAAAAGATAACTTAGATCGTGACAATTGGAATTTATGGAGGAAGTTTCTGGTTTAAATGATCGAGTCTTACCCGGTTAAAAACAGTCTTAGATGCCTGACCTATAGCAATGTTTCATTTGGGTGACCTAACTATTTTCTCACCCAAAGCAATCACACAACTTTCATTTTAGCTTTAGTTCTGGACTGCGCCTCTTGACTTATGACACGAAGGAAATATTAATGTAGTATGGAAAATCATTTAGTACATTACTTTTGCTGGTCTAAATGTGCTTTTGAAACACAGTTTCTTAAAGAAACAGAAACAAAAACAAAAAAATAATGATTTAAGAAAGAATAATTTTAGTTTGCAGCAGCTGTAAATAAGCTTTTTCTTTCTAATTTATGATCTTTTGTTTGAATTTTCTGTCTCACTTATTATTTTGCTTATTAATTTCTTATGCAGTGCATAAGATGTTTGCGGCAGACTTCAGCTTTTGCTTCTCCTGGTTCTGGTAGTTCTTCTAATCAAAATGAGAAAGAAACATGGTGGATCAGCCGCTGGGCATATGGGTGCCCAATGTGTGGTGGAGCATGGGTACGAGTCGTGTAGAATTATATCACTTTGGTCTTTTCAAGCCATGCAAATGATCGGAGTCTTGCTTACCATCTCGATGTGTATGCGCGTAGATATATCGTCGTTTATTTGCCCAAGTGATCTAGTCAGTGTTGGTCACAGGATTTGGTCGATTGCTGCGTGGAATTATTCATTCTGGGTTCAGGCATAAAAAAACTTATGAGAGAACAAGGAATTCTGTAGATGACATACCTAGTAACATATAGATGTTTTAGGGTCTCTGGATGATATTTCTGAATATTGACAATTCATAAATATAGTGTTTTTGGGTTGATATCTTGTACATAATGCTGAGCGTTGAGATGGGTTTAGGCGTGATAACTTTAATGCATTTAAATTATTCATTAGTAGCAAACGATGTTCAAACCATAACAGGACTATGCAATAACAGTACAACGAAACAACGATCATGCGTCGCTCATATGAATTCTTTTTTGCCATAGAATTGGGTCAATCCTATGTCTTCTCGTTCCAACATCTTTGTTATGTTTTTCACGGAACATTTAGACTGAATGACTATGGAATTACGCCAATACTTCCAAGAGCATTGAATTGAGCCAGCCATTGATTCGAGGGACCATGAATGGATGAATTTCACTGGTTGACGTGAAGGAAGATAATGTGTAAATGCTAGAAGGGTGTTTTCGGTGGGGATTAAAATTAAATGTTTAGTAGATTGCAATAGAAGTTTTTTAAATATGTGGTTGAAAAGTTGCGACACTGGTTAATATTAATTATTTGATTTTAACTTAAATTAAAATTTGATTTTTATCTGTACCAAAGGTAAATGTCCTTATAAATGAAAGTTTACTGGACCTATAAAAAGATTACGAATAATAATATAAACATTATTTGTATGAACCCTCAAGATCAAATTTACAAGCCAAGGGCCAAGGGGAACGCGAAAAGGACATCAAAAGAAAACAAAAGGAAAAAAAAAGGATGACATCAAATTAACACAAATAATAAAGAGAGAGTATTGATTGCTCTGCTCCTATATCAAGCCTGTTCGAACCAGGTTGTCCAGTTAGCTTCACTCCCAACCCGGGGCATGCTATTAATCTTGGAAAATTTATCAATTGTGAAATTAGCTCCACACATCACCCCTTCACTGTCAATTCTGGGCATGGCTTTCATTTTATTCATTGGATGTTCATAGCTCATCAATCCTCTTTCACTGTGGTACATGCACCCTTCAATATTCACCCAAAACTTGAATCAGATTGTGAAATATTCTTCTTATTCTTAGATTGAATTCAAATTATAGATAATTCACTTACCAGCTGGGAATGGAGCAAACGATTTTCTACAGCAACCTTTAATGAGATCCACATTGTCAGAGATCATAACAGAACCATCATCTGCTATGCCCCAATAAAGACTCAATCTTTTATCTGCACCCTGCCCACATTAATCAAACAAATGTTATATACAGTCGACTCTAAATTTATTGAGAACGGTCTTCTGTCAGTCGTAAGATAACAGTTTTTGAGGATAAAGAGCACTTACAAGGGCTGCAAACACAGTTCCAGTCTTGTGATCATAGATCACAAATCCGAAGCTACCCTCCAGATCTTGAAGGACTTGATGGGCTGGGATTGGGCTGCGGTCACGAAGGGTCCGATATGCTTCTATCACAAACATGGCCTCATTTCCACCTTTTGATAACCCATACTGCTTGTTAAGGTTGCTCAAGTTGTTTAAACTCCCCAGGAAAATACAGTACATCTCATTTAAACCACAGAAGAACCTGCAATATCACAGCCTCGATCAATATATTTACAGCCATTTCATTCATTCTGTGGTCCATATTATACTACTTTCGGATATATAACCACAAGAAAAGGAATTCAAGATAGAGACATCGAGAGGCAGTCTTGCAAGAATCATTGTAAGTTTGTTTATTCTAACAATTTAAACTTTTAGATGATATGGTTCGACGACTACCTCTTATTTGCCATGAGTGGGCTATGAGGCGGGGCGTAAGCCAACAATGCCTTGTCTACAAATCCAACAGAGAAGCCATTGGTGGGATGAGAAGCCAAGAAATCCTTCAAAGTCTCCTCTGTACTCTTAATCCTTCCACGAGCATCTAATGAAGATGGGCTATTCAATTCCTTTGGTGGATTCACTAAACCATTCTTGAATATTGCCAACATTTTCACTAAATTACTTTCTTCCTCTTGTTCTTTCCTCTCTAATCTAACGACAAAAAATACCTTCAAAACCAAGTCAACAAACAGTGGATGGAAAATATCGGAATCGGAATGGATGATAAATGTTTGTGATTCGTTGGGTATTTATAGGAGCAGCCAAAATAGGTGGCAACCAAAATAGGTGGCAATATTATCCAATAGAGTTTTCACAGGCTATATATGTATACATACGTGTGTATCTATATGCGTGAGAATGGATAAGATTAAAGAAACACAGTTTTTCTTACCGTTCTTATCCACAAAAGACAAATCATAGGTGACAATGACACATATCCGAGTCAAGAAAACTATTTTCGTCGGTTGGAAGAGTCGAATCCTCTGTTTTCCCTTTTCAAACATATATACACATACGTGGAGAATGGTCATATGGATAACATTACTTTAATTATTTGGGGTGTAAATATTTTTTTTTTTTTTTT
>CAIGRL010180811.1:0-10535 GCA_903798325.1 Fraxinus xanthoxyloides | reverse complement strand
TTTTTTTTTTTTGCTATTCATCTGAACAAGTCGAGCGCATTTAGATGGAGGAAGCAAATGTAGAAAAAGAACAAGCAATTGATGGACAGGAAGCAAGTAATTTCTCGAGAGAAAGGTACCTCCCTTCTGGGCTGACTATGGGTGAGGAGAGATTCGAACCCGACACCGTGGAGGAAGTTGCAACAATAACATATGTCCAATGTTTTTCGCTGTTATCAATTTCAAGTCCAAAAACTTCACAAGCATTAGTCTATTATTTTTCGAAGAAATGATAAATTTTTTATGCAATTAACGTCATTTTTTGATTTGTCTAACAGTATGTTCTATATGACACAGATTTTGATTTTGATATTAATTATTATTAAAAAAGTACTCATTCGGTCCCCATTTATATAGGTCGATTTCCTTTATTTTCTTGTTCCAATTATATAGTTATATTTCTTTATTGAGAATATTTTGTTTTGTTTTGTTTTGTTTGTTCAGTAATATACCATCATTTAATTTGCCTAACAATAACCAATGTAAGAATTGAGAAATAAATCATTCAATTTCTTTACTATTTTCAATAATAATTTTTGGCAAAAAATGTGATTTCAATGACATTAAATAAGATTTCTTTATTCGTTTGAAAAATAAAACCAGTGACGTTAATTTTAATTTGTGTATAATGGGCACAACCCTTTTTTATGTGCAATTTTATCACACCAAACTACCTTCTCTTCTAATCCTGGTACGAAATATAAACTTCTATTCACAATTTCAAGGTAAGATTACATTCAATGGACAAGATAGCAGTAGATCCAGTCGAAAAGCCAGAAGCACAAGCCCTTGCTATACTATAAAGAAGCTTTCAGCTGTTTGACCCATTGAATTATACGGTACGAGGTTTTAAGAGTAAATAAGAGTGGATATTGTTTGTACATAGATAGTTTTAGGGAGGGTTGACGTTAACAATTTTCTTTACTTCTCTATTCAAAATAATTTTATTTGTACTATTTTTCTTAAACTAAAAAATAACAGGGAGGTGGGGTTAGGACGGCAAGAAAGATAGTGCAAACAGAATGGAAAAATTGAGTATATTAGCTCCCCTCTAGTGACAATCAATTTGACACGAAAAACTTAGGAAATTGATTGCTAAAAACACGAAAATTTGACACAGGTAAAATCTTGCAACAATTCCCGGGACTATCACTTTTTTTTTTTGATAACCGTGGATGTCCGGACCAGCTTGCGCGAACCTCGACTAATCCCACGAGCCCCTGAAATTTACAGCCGGGTACTCATCTCAGTGGCCCAGAGAGGACTCCAATTCCCGGAACTATCAATTGCATTATAGAGACAAAAACCAGATTGAAATGAACTGAAATCAAACACAAGAAGAGAATAGATATAACCATAATATTTTGATAATCCACTTCCCTTTTTCAGTTCTTAATCAATCAGAGAACAATTTGCAAAATATCAAATATCACTCCTTTATTGCACGGTGTTTCCAGAGCTCTTTACAGTCTCACAGAAAAAAAAACTCAACTATTGCAGTCAAAAAAACAGAAAGCTTTACAGATCGGGGCGAACAAGAGAGGAAATGTAAGTTCCTGACTGCAAATTTTATTGCCTTCTGCAGATTCAATATATTTTTAAGTGTTTATTTATTCAATGTAACAATGGAAGGAGGAAGCTCAAAGGGGACTGGGAAAAGATAGCTCCGGAGCCAAATGTACAGCTAAAATTGCAGCCACGTTTAACACCTATAATTAACGGTACCAGTAGTTTAGTTCAGACATACATGACGACAAGGCATCTTGTAGTTGGGGATTTTCCGAGTCCATATGAAGTGCATCTTCGTACAAGCATCTGGCCTGCTGCAGTAACTTCACCTTCTCGCTACTATTCGTTGGACGTAGTCGAGATCTGCGCTGCAATGCTGCTCCCCATCTGAAAAGAGCTGCAATACATAATTCCTTTGATCAAAATCATCCTCTAGTTAACAGAAAGGACAGAGGAATTTCTTTTAGAAGAAATTATGTTATTTGATAGAACAAGAAGAAAGCAAGACTGTTAATAATTTTTGGTCCTACTTCAGTGATACCGGACTCTTTCTACAGTTCGTTTATTGGATAAGTAAATGAAGAGGACAACGGAGATATATCAAAGTACATATTTCACGAAATAACACCAAAAGATACTTGTTTTCTATTTCTTAAAACACATTAGAACAGTTAAATATGGAATGCTATTATTGTTAAAATAGGTAGTATACCATCAGGTGCATAAACATTGCTTTTAGACATCATGGCATCAAATTTATCTATTGCAGCCAAGAACACCTTGTCGGCATCACGAGCAGCACCCTGAAACATATAAATACAAATAAAGGTCACATATAAATTCGAGTAAAAACTAAAACAAAATTCCTCATCAAATAATGATCAAAAAGTTGTATAAGATTAACAGGTTAATCTTTTCATTGATTCATTTTTCATATCAAAGTCAGGTGAAGTTACCGGTCCAACATCTGCTATCAATTGTGCGCGAAATGAGAGGGCAAGGCCCCAGTTATACAAGGCTCTCAGATCATTCCCGTCAATTGACAACGCCAACCTGTACTTTCTCCCTGCCTTGATTAGTAGCTCTTCACATTCTTCACACACATCAACAAGAGCAGATTTAAGTTTGTCTTTATCAACTAGCTGATCATCGAAATTGTCGAGTACTTTTCCCAACCCCTGGACTGAAAAGGAATGATTTCTTTCAAGTAGGGATCTGAACTCTCGGCTGATCCTCAGTTTTAGTTCACCATGAAGAAGATATGCGTTTCCCAACTGCCCGACTGCCAATAAGCTCATTGGTCTCATATCTATTGCTTTCGAGAGTAACTTGGCAGATTTATACAGTGCATTCTCAGCACGATCATCATCAATAATTTTCTGCCTTAAACATTCCTTAGCTTCTTTCATAAAAATATTTGCTTCTCCAATGTATCTCCCGAACTCCAAATCATCAGCAAGTATTGAAGACGAAGGAGGAGAACCATTTTCGTGATTAGTAAAGGACCGTTTCGCCTCTTGAAAAGAAGATCTCTGATACTCTCTTTCACTCTTCTCTCTGCTTTCAGAATACAAAAAATTTTCTTTCGTACTTCTTGATTTGTGTTCATGCCCAAAAGAAGCAGCAGTTCTTACATGTTTCATACTAACACTAAAATCAACAGAATTATATAAACTATCACGAGATGCCCCTGTTTCAATTTCATTTATGTCATCCATTTTCAAATAAACTTGTTCATCATTTAGATATCTCGACATTTTATTCCGATAAACATACTCTCTCTCCTTAAAATCTGTTTCAGCAGCCAAATTCATATTCTCATTCTCAGAAACTCTTTTCATTCTTCTTGTCCCATCGGCCAAACTACCAGAGCTACCTTGACTTCTATTAGTGTTATCGATAGGGTTAGCCGATAAACCTGCATTTCCATTTCTCCTATTTCCATCTAACCAAGATTTCAAATTACTTCCTTTGACAGACCCAGCGAAGATATTCTCCTCTCTTTGACCATTGCCCTCTACATCCATTAATTCTCTCTTGGCAGTCTCTTTCATTTTATTGGACTTTGAATCAATTGACTTCCTTCCCAACAAACCACCAAAGATTTGAGAGAAATTTAGTCGATTTTCGCCCAATTCTTTTCTTCTCCTACTCGATGTCTGATTCAAAGCTTCCTCCTTTTCTTGGTAATCAACAAATAAATTCTGTATACATTCATCAAAAACTTCTCTTGCATTCAAAAATGATAAATTAATTGATTCGATAGCATTAACGTAGCCTTCCAAATCACTCACAGTAACTTGATTACACTCCATACTTCTTCCGATGTCATTCTTTAAATTCAGAATCTTCTCATCAAACCCATTAAAAACATCCCCCAAATTCCTTATTTTCTCAATGGTACGTCTAACAATTTCATCTTTAAACTTTCTTTTATTCCCATTTAATTTTAACTCATTCATGTGACCCCCATTGACCAAGCCAATTGAAAATCCGACAGCAAATACAATAGCACAAGCTGGAAATACAACAATTGAAGAAACCTTAATTCTAGAAATTCCCAGTGCACAAACAAAACCAAATAGATACACAAAGACATACTTTTTGTCATCAATACCAAGGGAATTCAGAAAACTGTGAAGCTGATTTGACTCCGCAGAGTGAACTGAGTCACTACTGAGCTGAAAATCATCCCAACCACCAAAACTCGGAGAGCCAGACGACGTAGCAGAGCATAAAGTAAGAGTCTTGAAGGTGTAAATGCGTTGTTGGGAACAAAAGTTCAGAAATAATTGACTTCTACGGGTTGTTGAGAAGAGAAAATTTGAGGTTCGGGATTGAGTGACCAAACGGAAAGTGGGTTTATTGGAAATTAGGGTTTGCATATTCGAATCGAGTAAACAGTTTATGTTACATTGATTATCACGAACTCGTGCACACGCACTTTAGCTGCTGAAATTCTTGAAGTGATGTGCGGTTTGATTCTAGTTTCTACGATAAGAGGGCAATTTGGTGAAAATGAAAAATGGACAAATATTGTCTATGCTTTATTTATTTATTTATTTTTCAATAATTGACAATATTTTTAATTGCACTGAAAATCTACAATTTTGCCAATTGTTATATCATCAAGGACATTTGTTGAACTTTTATTTCAATTTTCTATAAATTAACATATTTGGTAATGATTATTTCTGTCCAAATATAACGCCGACGTGTTTTAAAATGAGAGGTAAATAAATATCTTGTAGAAATTTTATATTTGTTACTCTTTTACTAATTTTAAAATAAGAAAGTCTTTTTATGACTCTTAGCTAACTTTTTAGACGGGAATTGCCATCATGATCAAATGTGCTAATTAATTGAGAAACGATGATAAAAATGTGACACAAAAACATGGAGACTTTGAGCACAATAAAAAGTAGTGCAAATTTTTTTTCAAATAAAAAAAAATAGTGGCAATACAAACAACTCCAATTTTATTGTTGAAGCCTTGAAAGTAGAGGTGAAGATTTTTACTCAGAACCATGTGACTGAACTAGAATCGGACTCAACCATTTGATATAGTTCGATTCCAATTGAAATTGGTTTGGCTACGGGTCTTAGAATCGAAAATCAAGCAATTTTGAGTCGATTATCAATTCTAACTACAAACAATATTATTATAATATCTGAATAAATTGTAATTATATAAATTCACATGGATTCAAAATGTTGAGGGTTTTATTATTTAAAATATAAATCGTGAAAGTGAAATAAGAAAAGAAAATTTTGATGGTTTGCATTTAAATTTTGTTTTCAAGCATGGTAAAATAGAATTAGAACCAATTATGAGTTGAACTAAGTCGACTGATCAAATCCAGCTCAAATCATTTTTTCGTATATAATTAACGGTTCCATTTTCATAAATTTCTATAAAAATCGATCCGTTTTGATTCTCAAGATACCCAAACCGAATCACCCACTACCCACCTCTACTTGAAGTACAAACCGAATCACCCACTACCCACCTCTACTTGAAGTATAAAGTTATTTTCGAATATAGATTTAGATTTTTTATTAATGGCTTTGTTGTAACCATTACAAATAAAACTATTCATCATAATTGGTGACATAGTGGAGTTATTGTCACATTGTCCAATGAATAAAACACATTTCAATTTCATTGACAGTGTAGTGGGGATCTTACTACCATGCAAACTTATAATCGTCTACAATGATAGTAAATAGCATTATTCAATTCTTAATAATCAAGATAAAGAACAATTGTTGACTTATTTCTTAAGTTTTTTTTAGCAAAAGATAATTATATTGAAACTTCCATTTTTTATTATTTCACCACTTCGTAAACACACTCTAATTAAATTATATATATGATAAATACACCATAACTTTTTATTAATACCCCTTTAAATAAAAATACAGTGTACATATCATATTCATGTCTCAAACATTTTTCATTGCATTATTGTTCTCAAATTAGCATAAATTGCTCCTTATTATGGTTTCTCTCCAATTATTATTATTATTATTATTATTATTATTATCATTATTTTAAGATATAGTAAAAAGACCCATTTTTTCTATTATATTTTTAAATAGCAAAACCAAAAATACAATTAAATATTTGATCCTTATTTTAAAGCACGTTACTAATCTTTTTAGATGAAAATCATAATTAAGAACAAAATTTTATGATCAATGAAATGTTAAAAATAAAATTATGATAAAAAAATTAAAGATATAAATGTGATAATGAATAAAGACTGATAACATTTAATGTAATTAAAATGTGGTGTATTTATGAAAAAAAATGTGGTACGAATATAACGCTTTACTAAATGGACACAATGCCTATTTTACCCCATATGTGTTTGTCTGTTCGTAATTTAATTTGATGATTAAGTTTTTATATAAATATTTGGTGAATTGACTTCGAGGGACTATTGATTATTATTGAATAATTGATTTTCAACTTTTAGAAAAGAATTGATAAAGACGGGTAATTGATAATTGAATTGAGGATTCCGATGATGAATTCTTAGTGCTTGGCATAATTGAATTCTACTCTAAAATTTTCGTGCGGCTCAAATTAATTAATTATATTATTAATTAGAAATTTGATCTTAAAAGTCTTCAATTAATTGTCCATGTTGGAGTTAATTGTGATTAAACTGAAACTAATAATCAATCTCCATTATATCATACTTTGTCACTATTATATTGCTTGTTAACGATATTGTCTACCCACGGGATAAATCGACAATAAGTACTCTTCCTAACAAGTTGACTGTTTAATATATAAATCCATATCTCATGCTCGTTTACTTTTTGATACTAACCATCCATCGAAGTGTTAGCTAGTTGGTATCCAACTTTTAGAAAAGAATTTGGTTCCCTGTTTTGTTTAGTTAAAAATCAAATATTTAGTAAGTTTTGATAAAAGTTAATAAAATATGTAATTGAAAAATTGATAAAGTTGTGAATTCTGTAAAGAAAAAATTTCATAACTAAAAGGTTAAGTTTTACCCATTTCAAATTTAAACGATAAGGTTTAAAATTTCTCAGACTGAACAATGCTATTATCTTTACTCAGCTCGCCAGAAATTGTGCCCACCTCGACAATGGATTTCACCACCCTCCCAATGACATTGTCACTTTATTTTCGAAATCATAGAGGGTGTATTCAATTGGAACTTTTGAAAACTTTGATGAACTTTTTTTTAAGTGATGACTTTTGTAGATTTTGTGAATTTTTTTATAGATTTGTATGGAATTAGTAGAAGTCTTTTGTAAATTTATAAACTTTCGTTTTAAAACTTTTAGAAACTTTTGTAGAATTCAAAGGATTTTTGAAATTTTTCATTTGTGATAGAATTTATGTGGATCTGGTGCAATATTGTACAATTATCACATACGAAATGGTGGTTCTCACAATTCCCTCTCTCATTCCTTTACCCACCATATAATAATTATTTTTTAAAAAGAATAAAAATTTAATACCTTAATTAAATAAATAATAATAATTATACATATAAAAATAAATTTAATATTCAGTATTATTAATATAATATACCTTTAAAGAATAGATGAACTAATATATATTTAAATTTAATTGTAAGTTAGTCTATATAAAATTTTATAATTTAATTAAAAATAGATACTTTTCTTAAAAAATAAATAAAAAAAGAAAAAAGTTATAAAAATACAATTTAATTTTTTCATAGAAAATAGAAATAAATAATAAGAGAGAGAGAAAAAAAAAATTGAAACTAATACAATCAATAAAAAAAAAAATTTAATCATAACTTTAATGCTTGTAGAAAGGAAAAGGAAAGAGAAATATATATATATATATATTAAAGTCTCCCAACATCTTTAATTAATGAGAGACAAATTTTGAGATTTTATTTGAGTACTTTCTCCTTAAAAGTTAGTACCATTGAAACTTTTATAAAAGTTAGTAAAAATCTAAACACCCCAAGATTTATAGAGACTTTTAAAACATTTTAATTGAATATATCGTGACTTTTAGAGACTTTTTAAAAGTTTATAAAAGTGTCAATTGAATACACCAATACTTTTAGAGAGTCTCTAAAAGTATATATTGAATATCCGTAAATTTTTTAAATTCCAAAAAGTCATTAGAATTCTCAATTGAATACACCTCTGGTATTTTGTCGTGCTTGAAATTAGATTTCCTCGACAATATATAGGTCAAAAAACTAATCCTACATGCAATTGAGAAAAATAGTTAAAAAATTATATATATAAAATGTAATGAATAATTTAATTGGTTTCCAATAAATAATAGACTTTCAACTTTTGAAGCCACTCACCATTCATTATGGACAGGCCCGGTTCTCGCCGAAGACCACTGCCTCAATGGACTTGGGCCTCAACGTATAAGGGGTCTCCAAAAAATTTTGAAAGCAAATTACATCCGGTACTAATATAAATTTTAATATCAATTTTACTATTTTGTAGTATATCATATAATATTTTAATTTAATGGGTAAATATGATTTTTCATTCTTGAACATGAAAATTGATTATCGAACGAATTAAATGTTGTGGGGTACCATAAGTCTAATGTTCCCCATCATGAAAAATTGTTTTATTTGACCACGTTGGATGCTAATGCTTTCGTGAAAAAAATTATGTGTAAGGGCCTATGATAATTTTTCGTTTAGGGCCTCAAAATTTTCAGGACGAGCCCTGATTATGGAATGCGATTTTCACGTTTTCTGTTAGCGAATCCATTAGTTTATTTACTTATGCATAAATGTTTTGTTTTCTAAAATAAAACAAGATTATTTCCAACAGGATTGGAAATAATCATACTGAACTTGAACGAATATAAAACATCAATATCTATATCAAAATTTAATTTTGGTCGAGAAATGTAGAACAAATTTGTTCAATGTCATTCGCCGCTCATATTTCAAAATAAAATAATTATCATTTTAAGACTGTAAAATAGAGAACCAAACGATGGTAATTGTGTTGAATTTCTAAGATTGAATGATCTGTTGCTTATGCTTTACCATAAATCTTATACAGCAATAATTCACCATGTAAACAAATATTGGAAGTTCGGTCGATAACTAGAATTAAGAATGCAAATAAATAGATTTAATTATTTGAATGGTCGTTGATCAAGTGCTAATATTTAAAGTACCGTCTATAACTTTAAAACCCTTTTATCATACAAAATGTCCCTCGTCTTTTATTGCTAAATAGGAAAATCACCATTCCCCATCAAATAAAAAATGTGTAGCCATTTTTGGGACTCAGCTTAACCAAAACTCAAACACAAACACAGAAAGTATCAACTCAACTGGATTTCTCAAATAACCCTACAATTTGTAGCATAAAACACAATTAAGAACAACATAAAACAAGAAAGTAGCAAAATCATGACCGAAAAATTGTTACTTCTTCATTTTTTGGCCACGTCTTTTATTGCTAACTATGAATTACAAGAATAAATGGATTACATTGGAGGAGATGAGAAGTGGATTACATGGGAAATGAGATTTTAACAATTCAACTTATGAGTTACAATAATAAGTAGATTCAACTTATAAGTTACAACAATATTAATAGGAGGTGTAAGAAGTCTATAAAAATGAAGAAGAAGCCAGGTCATGAGACTTAATCTAATTCCTTCTCTAAATCAATGGCTTCTATTTGCTGTCACGTTCACTCCCATCAATGCAAGTGTTATTTAACAATATTCAACACGATTAAAGAATATATATATATAGTCACGTTCGCCCCTATTTGCATTCTCACTTAATTTTCCTTGAATAATAAATCGGTCAGTCGGAACCAAAATCCGATGTGTGCGAGAGAGACCTGTGTTAAGGTGAACGCGAATTTCCAAAATGTTGGTGCTGGCGTACGAAACTGCACCCTACCAGCATCATTCAGAATTGGATACTTGAAAAAGCTCTTTTAATGAATAATAGTAAATTATATGGATAAAAAGTATATTTGAACATAAATCATTAAACTGTAATCACCTTCTAAACATGCGAATACCACCACTGTTGTTGTTTGTCACGCCACATTTTAAGTATAATTAAAATTCTTAATCTCTGCTCATTCTCGCACATATATTTTCAACTTTTTTTAATGCATTATTATGTTTAACTTTCAATTAATTAGAATATTTTGCCCTTTGTAACTATTTAGACCCGAACATTCTATTTGCTTGGTTTGAAATTAGGGCTAAATGCTTTGTCGAACTTTAATATTTATTTTTTCTTATTTAAAATCATGAGGGGTAAATAAGTCTTTGTGCTCTTCTAATAATTTTTTATACAAAAACTGTCAACAAGACATGCTAATTAATTGAAACTTGGTGTAAGAACGTAACACAAAAAAGTTGGGGATTTAATGCGATATAAACAAATATGAATGTGTAACCGTTATGTCTGTAACATTTAAGGTGAGATTTGTATTTTTTTATTGGGGGAGTG
>CAIGRL010180787.1:0-12064 GCA_903798325.1 Fraxinus xanthoxyloides | reverse complement strand
AAGTTTGAGTTTCAATTGAAAAAAGGCAAAATTGTCCATCGGAGATTTAAATGTTATAAAGGATGGGGACTGAGATTGCCAAAAACGCTAGGTTGCCGTCCTACTTGCTAAATTTCAATTGATTGAGGACCTTATCGTAATATTTTCGCCCTAAACCTTACATCAAGTAATGAAGAATTTACTATAACATTCCAATTAAACCTTTGAATTTAATATACAAATAATTTTTGTTTTTTCCTGAAAATTCGTCAAATGTAGATTTTTATGCATGTGCTGGCAGCCGTTTGTAATTTTTTTATAATCCTTCGAATCATCTTTTATTCACACACAGCCATTGTTTGCGCTACATATTAGGGAAAAATGCGTTTTAGAATCGTATATTGATAGAAAAAGTGTGACTAAAAATTAAGGAAATTTTTTGAATTTATGTGTAGTATTATTTTATTTGAAAATGTGTGGTTGAAAATTTTTTTTTAGAACTAGGGCTCAAACACCAAAATATAAGATTCATAACTTCTATTCAATTATCTCATCTGAATAATAGCTCTTGTTTGAGACTTATGACGGGGAAAAAAGATGTGTTTTGGAATAATAATTTTTTTTGGACAATTTGTTGTTAAAAAATGGGGAAGAATTTTGTATTTACGTGTAAAATTATCTGATACGAGTATGTGTGATAGTGATGGCAAAAAAATTAGTCCCGCCCCGCCACGGCGTTGCCCAGCCCGAAAAATGTCGATGCGGGAGTGCCCCGAACCCGCCCCATGAAGAATAAAAAGAAAACAATTAATTACAAATTAAAAGAAAAATAGTTAATTAAATTTTTTTTAAAAAAATAATAATAAACGGGATAGGAAATGGGATAAGTCCGCGCCCCAAACCTGCCCCGCTCCGTCTGAGGAGGGGCGCGGGACGGGGTGGAGAGTGGCGTGGCAGGACGGGACGAGAGTACTCCACCACAAATCCGCCCCATTGTCATTTCTAATGTGTGATTGAAAATATTTTTTTTTTTTTAAAATGTAGCTCAAATAGGGACATGGTTTGTTTGGAGAGAGGGGAGTATATCATTTGCATTGAACTCCAAATTTATTTATCTTTTCAATGATATATCATGTGACATAGGGAAATTTTTATACTGGAATTTGTGTACCAGTTTTCTCCCATGATCCAGACATGATAATTTCCACGTTTGACATCTTTTGGTCATTTTTTTCTCCAATCACTTCACTTTGCGTCAATCATATATGCAATTAATCAACTGTTAAGTAGATTTAACCCCTATTTGGTGGGGGCATTAAAATCAATTTTTTTTATGAAATATGTTTTTAAAAAGTTGTGAATATTAAAAAAAAATGTGATTAAAATTAATTGTTAATTTTTACTTCGATTAGCTACCAAACAGGGGCTTAATAATTTAGAAAATCGTATACACTCACATTCCATCCACAACACAAATATGTGCGCGTTTGGCCCCCGTCATTCCGCACAAGGCAGGCAGTACCTGTGTTTCGTGGAGCTTGATGCAGATTTCAAAATTTAAGCTCCTAAGTCACAACAGACAATTCATTTTTTCATTTAAAAGAGTCTTACGGAACTAAAACTGTTAACTTAAATTCAACAATAAAACAACAAGTAAAAATAAAATATTCAAAATATTTATGCTCCAATCAAATAACAATGTGAAGATATTTTAACCGATCACTTAGATATAACTCATCTTGCAATTTTTGATGTAAAAGTATCTATCAATCTTGTATGGTCGAGTTTGTTCAACCATTTCTTTTTCAACAGATAGAATGATCGATTCATTCAATCTTTATCGTTTTCCTAGTATCATAACCCAATTAACAGAAGCATTTGATATTCTGCCACACACTATGAACATATATACGAATTCAACATACAAAATATAATTACATACAATAATTTTTCCAAGCAAAATTTGACATTTTTTTTTTTTTAAAATAGAAGCAACATAGAGACCTAATTCACACACAAATACACGTGAATAAGCATACAATATAAATTTGTTCAATTGCATAAAAAAGGCCCAAATATCAATGCACGTAGATGTGAACAACAATTCAATTATAAACTTGGTAACATCAAATTAAAATCAAATAAAAAGAAAAAGATAGATTTGTGGGCACCTTTGGATTTGATTTTTCCAAGATTGAGCCAAATCTTGGGCATTTTCAACATTATCAACGGAAGGAGGTTGTGGGAACAGGAGATCAAGCTTGAACTACAGTGTGCCCTCCTAATAGGGGGTCGCCATTTGTCCATTATGACACTCATTATGTAAAATATTATGTACTTGTAGCATAATTCTTTTAAATTTACGTGTAATATTATTTTATTAAAAATTTTGTGATTAATTAATAAAAAAAAAAATGAATTATAATTCGGGCCAATATTCCTCCTTGCCATTATCCCTCACGTGCCTTCTATATGTGGTAGTAAAATTATCCAAATTCGTTCTTGAACTCAATAACTAGTTGCTAAAAATATCATCCCAGACCTGCCAAATCCAGAAATGGTGACCTTGCTTGAGCACTGCCGTATCGGACCGCCGTCTCCGGCGGCCGAGGTATCACTTCCACTGACGTTTTTCGATATGATTTGGTTGTACTTCCATCCAATTCAGCGTCTTCTCTTTTATGAATTCCCCTGTTCCAAGTCACATTTCCTGGANAAATTTTGTGATTAATTAAAAAAAAATGAATTATAATTCGGGCCAATATTCCTCCTTGCCATTATCCCTCACGTGCCTTCTATATGTGGTAGTAAAATTATCCAAATTCGTTCTTGAACTCAATAACTAGTTGCTAAAAATATCATCCCAGACCTGCCAAATCCAGAAATGGTGACCTTGCTTGAGCACTGCCGTATCGGACCGCCGTCTCCGGCGGCCGAGGTATCACTTCCACTGACGTTTTTCGATATGATTTGGTTGTACTTCCATCCAATTCAGCGTCTTCTCTTTTATGAATTCCCCTGTTCCAAGTCACATTTCCTGGAGACTGTTGTTCCCAATCTTAAGGCATCTCTCTCTTTAACTCTCAAGCATTTCACTCCATTAGCAGGAAACTTAGTACATCCTCCAATAGGCTCAAGCAAGCCAGTATTTCAATACAAGCCTGGGGACTCCGTTTCTCTAACTATTGCTGAGGCAAATGAAAATTTCGATTTCAATTATCTTACAGGAAATCAACCACGGGATGCTGATGATTTCTATGATTTTGTCCCTGAGTTGCCGCCGGAAAAGATTGAATTGGATTCCAAAATAATTCCGCTACTTGCTCTGCAAGTAACGCTGTTTCCCAACGCCGGCGTATGCATCGGATTTACGAACCATCATTCAACAGGAGACGCCAGTAGTATTGTGGGATTCATCAAGGCGTGGAGTTCAGTTACAAAATTTGTTGGAGACAAACAGTTTTTGGCTGGAAATTCCTTGCCGTTTTATGATAGATCTGTAATTAAGGATCCATCAGGATTGGCTACTAAATTTTGGAACGAAATGTCCATTTACAAAATTGAGTCGCTGCCTTCAAATTTTCCGACGAATAAGGTTCGAGCGACGTATATTCTGCTCGAATCAGACATCAAGAAGCTAAAGGATTTGGTGATCTTCAAAAGGCCTACTCTGGTTCATGCATCTTCTTTCACAGTATCAACAGCT
This sequence comes from Fraxinus xanthoxyloides, assembly GCA_903798325.1. Lineage (NCBI taxonomy): Eukaryota > Viridiplantae > Streptophyta > Magnoliopsida > Lamiales > Oleaceae > Fraxinus > Fraxinus xanthoxyloides. The sequence goes on along the minus strand of CAIGRL010180787.1, from coordinate 8,379 downwards.
TATGTTTGGACTTGTTTGGTAAAAGCCGCCGCCACGGGCGACGAGATCGACAGCGAAGAAACTGAATATTTTGGGTTCGCTGTAGATGCCCGGCGACGCTTAAATCCACCGGCACCGCCAACTTACTTTGGAAATTGCTTAGGAATTGTCTATACAGAATCAACGCCCGAACAATTGAAAGGAAATGATGGGTTTCTCGTTGCAGCGGAACTGATTGGAGAGCTCATTAGCAAAAAGGTGAACAATAAAGAGGAAATCCTGAAAGATGCTGAAAACTGGATATCAGTATTTGGGGAACTGATCGGAAAACGGGTTTTCGGTGTAGCCGGGTCGCCGAAGTTTGACCTATACGATACAGATTACGGGTGGGGTAATCCGAAAAAATTCGAATCTGTATCCATTGATGGAGATGGATCCATGTCCCTTTGCAAGTCCAGAGAATTTGAAGGGGGTTTAGAGATTGGATTGTCGTTAAGCAAGCCGAAAATGGACGCTTTTGCACATATTTTCTTCGGTGGCCTGCATGCAGATGATTGTATGCCACATTAATCCTAAGGTAAATTTCTAAGGTTTTACCGATGCATTGAAGGTTAATGGATAGTGAGCAATCTTTATTTTTCTTAATTCTCAGTTATTCTTCTAAAGCTTTAGTTGGTTGTTCTAAAGCAAAAATACTTACATGTGTAAATAGCATATCATTAGCCCTTATTTGGTGAGGAATAAAATTTAGATATTAATTTAAATCATTAACAATTAATTTTAATCACCTATTTTATATGATTCATAATTTTTCGATTACACATTTGATAACTTCTAACAAAATATACTAAAAATCTAATTTTAATCTCCATCAAACATAAGCTAAACCCATATATTTGAAGAAAAATTGGGAATTGAGAAGTTTCAACCCATACATTTGAAGATGAGTTCTAAAGAATTTGTACTGAATGGAGGCTTTGTAAATCCAGGCTTTGCGTTAAAACATGTTAGATTTACAAAGGGTTCAAGTTGATCAATGGAGGCAGGTTGAGCTAGTCCACTTTGTTGTCTACATGTCTCGATCAATCGTTCGATGATGATGAAAATATTTTTACTTCTTATTCGTTTTCACATGGACATACCTAATTTTGAAATTTTGAATCATCCATCACGTCCATATGTAACAAAGCATTTAATAATAAAGTTTAATTTTTTATTATGATGAAAATTTTTATACTTCTTATTTGTTTTCACATGTACCCAACTTTGAAATTTTGAACAACGCTCCTACGAAGCGAAAATGATGGTCTACATCTAATACATAATAATCAACATTTGATATGTGTGTGTGTGTGGCCATGTTTGGTGCAGCTAAAAAATATATTTTTAATAGATTTGATAATAGTTGATAAAATTTGTAGTTGAAAAGTTATGGATCACACGAAATGTACAATTAAAATTAATTGTGTTGTGTTCTTTGGTAAATTGTAATATTTTATTCAAGCAACACCAAACATAAACAACATAAGCCTATGTTTGGTATATATTAAAATTTTTATTATTGTTTTTCTACTTATTTTTATTCACACATTCTTCAATATAATAATATTTTCCATCACATTAATAACTTTTTTTTTTCAATCACATATTCTCCATCAATCTACCATTCCAGAATACATTATTTTAAAATAATGTGGTTCAAACACACCCTAAATATTTCATCTCGCGTAGACATGAAGCAGGTTCACGTAGGGCCACATGTGACAAGCCCTTCTAGCAAAAAATGTCAACACGACCCCATCAATCTCACATCAGTCTTTCTATAAGCTCTCTTGGGGACTTGTCCGAGAGCATGATCCTATTTTAAACAAGGAAAAATGCATGTGTACAGAATTTTTTTCCCATAATTCCACCAGATGTGTCACATGGATGTGGGTCCCATTATCAATAAAATATTCCAAAAAATGCGGGATCCACCTGTGTTGTGTGTGGTCTGTAAATTTGACAGAAAAAAATTTCTGTACACTAAGAATGGTTCTTTAAACAAACTCATCCTAGATGAGGCAAGCCCTGATGGAGGGACCATGTGCTCTGAATCAATCCGGTTAAGAATGATGCATGGTTTCATTTGGTTCTGATCCTAAAAGAATTGATTCGAACCATGAATCATTGATTTTTTGATAATGAAATCAATGATTTTTTTTAAGATATAGAACCAAATCAGAATCGAACAATTCAATTTGATTTTGACTACATTATTTAAATTTTCAAATGATAAATGTTAATTAAAATCTATTATTGTGTCCATAAGTTAGTAACATATGTCTAAATAAAAAAAATAAACATTAAATATTCAACAACTAAACTTCAAATTATTAATCATCAAATGAAATATTGTGTAATAAAATTCAATCACAAAAGTCCAAACAACAACAAAATATAATGATGATGATTAACTAACAAAAGTTTATTTATTTATTTATTTTGTGTGTGTGATTTACTGATTAGTGTAGTTGTTAAACTATACTGTCTTTCTTAAAATTTAATCTTACAATCATTAAAAATTCTTTCTTCAAATTTCAGCTTACTACCGTCAATTTGACTACCTCTTATTTCATATTCTAATTTTTATCTTCAATCTTCTAGAACTAAATATTTTCTAATTAAGTTAAATGTACACCATGTATCTATTAAAGCTACTAAAATTAATTTTATTATTTTATTTATTTGTACTTCTATAGGTATTCCGAGACTTTTGGTTGGCTTTATTCTGTATATTTAACAAATCATTTCTTTTTGACTTTATGTTTCTAAATAATTATTTTTTGTGTTATTGTCCATAAGTTGTTTTCCTTTTGTTTCTAAATTTCTAATTCTATATTGTATTTCGCCTAATGTTTCATATACTTCATCTATTCCATTATTTGTATTTTTTTTATCCTATCTTTTAATATGTCTATGATTTTACTATAGTTTCTAATTTAATTAAGAACTTCTTCTTTAATTCCTAAATAATTATTAAATAGGATTTCTAAGTAATTTTTACATTGATTTCTATTTTTATGTCCTGGGTATATTTTACACTTATCCATCATTGATCCTTGTCAGTTAATTCATTCATGGACATTCATCATTTTTATGTTGAGAATCGAAAAATCTAGTTCTTCTAAACTATTATAACTATCCTTAGACCTGTTTATTATTTCTAAATTAATATCTAATTCTTTATTTGTATAAATGCTATATACTAAACTACAAGGTTCACTATCAGATAATTCTATAATATTATACTGTATTTCTTTGATTATCACAAATTTAGCCATGTTCTCTTTATTTTTATTTTTATTAGAGTATTTATTAGAGAAATGTCTAGGGTTTCGGCAAATATAACATTTACAATCCTTCTTATTTCTTGGCTTTTTAACATATCTATTGTGATTGATACATCGTACTTGATCTAATATTATACATTTTCCTATTTTTATATTGTCTTTTATACTTTTTATGTTTTTTATACATGATGTCTTTTGTTTTTTTATAGTCCTAGGTTCATGGTGTATACAAATCCGAATAAAACGAATAACTCAATTTCATTATTTGTTTTCTAGCTATCTCTCATAAGCAGTATTCTTTTAGTATCAGTTATAAATTTTATAGAACCGCTAATAGTTACTTCTCTTAATGGGGTAGATTTTACATCTTTTCAAATTCTATCATTTCACGGCGACGATATTTTTCTATATAATCTTTTGAGTAAGATATATCTAATACAAGTCCTGCTACACTTACAAATCTTTCAAAATCTAATAAAAATGGTTGTACGTACTTCATATTAATTTTTCTAATGCTTTATTTCGTTCATAAGTGTTCTCTCTATTGGGGTCACATTAATTATCCAATAAATCTTGTAAAATTTCTAGGATTGTCTCCTCCGGCCATTCTTAATCTAATTTCTTCCAGTTTTAGTCTTTTAGCTATAACGTATATGCCTAACATTGTCTTTCCTAAATAAATTTCTAAATAAGCCAACATTTCTTCTACAGTCATCTGTATAAGGTACAATATTATATGCTCCAATTATAGAATCTTTCCATTTCGTTATAGTAATATATCCGTTTTGAGGTTTATGATTATTTAATTCTAAAATTAATCCTATATTGTTTGATATTGGTAAACTACATCCTTCTTTCGACTGTCTTTTCCTAGTCTTTTATATTTTTTTGTCTTTCCATTCATATAGATTTGTAGGGGGGAAAGAATGTTTTCATCTTATGTTGTATTCAGTATTTATGGTTCTCTTTCCAAATTGTTGATCTGTTTTCAATTTAGTTCTTTTATTATCTTCGTTGCTTTCTTCCATCTTAGTTTATATATCTTATTGGTCTTTTTCTAATAACATTTTAATTTGTATTCTTTGAATTTTCTAAGATTTCTATAATATTTCATATCTATATATCTGAGTTCTTTTTCATCATCTTCACTTTCATCTTCTTCGCTATCGTCATTTAATGCATTAATTTCATATTTGCTATCATGATCTTCAATTTCGAAGTATCTACATTCTTCTTTGTTTTCTTCATCATTGCGCATTGTATGTTCTGGTTGATAATTATAATTTTCCAACATAATGCTTAGAGTTCCATTACTATTTTTGTACATAATATTATCCTCTAGTACTAATATAGGTCTTTCTAGAAAGTTTCCTAGATTCCAGTCTAATCCTGCATTTTTTTCTGAAGAGAATTTCTTTATTGGGATGACTTTTATGTTTTTTTGTCGTAATAAAATAATTATTTGATTATTTTCTAATATATAATTGGTAGAACTATTTTAGTTAAGTCTTCCTATGAATCCTGTGTAAATTAATAAATTATTTTCATCAATTTTCATTTGATATCCTTTACTTTTTATTCCTAATGTCTCTATAAAAACTTCTAGTCTTGACAAAATCGTCTGGTGAAAAATATATTATTCCGTATTTATTGTTTGGCTTTGATTTAAATTAAAAATTGATTTTAATCAATACCAAATAGGGGCTAAAACTAGAACCAATCATTAATTTTTTTTTTATTTTGTAGAACGTTCGCTTATGATTTGGTCCGATGCAGACAACTCGGTACCTAGGGAATCTTGGGTGAAGTAAAAGATTTGTCCTTTTAGCAACATAGAATAACGGGCCAAAGATATTTAGATACAACTAGTGAGACGCATGTGCAAGGCACGTGCCGTAGTATAGTTAGCTACGTAATAACGTTGACTGATTTTTGGAGACATCACTAATTAAATCTTATTTGACAAAATTTCTTCAATAGAAAACTTGAAAATTATAAAGAAAATACACAAATAAACAAAAAGGAAGTTAGAAACAAAAGGAAAAATTATTCATCATAAACAACCAATATAAATCAATTCAAATTTAAAAACACACATACACTAACAAACTAACAAGATATTGTTGTTTCTTCTTTCGTCCTCAATTTTCTTTAAGTATAAAAATTTAGAGGCCTTGCATATCGTTGCACTAGGTTAATAGCCAACACTAAACTTCATATAACATGAATACTTATAAACACATAGTTGGATTTCTCCAGCAAACATNACATCACTAATTAAATTTTATTTAGCAGAATTTATTAAATAGAAAATCTTAAAGTTACAACGAAAAATAACCAAATAAAAAAAAGGAAGTTAGAAACAAAAGGAAAAATTATTCATCATAAACAACCAATATAAATCAATTCAAATTTAAAAACACACATACACTAACAAACTAACAAGATATTGTTGTTTCTTCTTTCGTCCTCAATTTTCTTTAAGTATAAAAATTTAGAGGCCTTGCATATCGTTGCACTAGGTTAATAGCCAACACTAAACTTCATATAACATGAATACTTATAAACACATAGTTGGATTTCTCCAGCAAACATAGCAATGAAATGAACTGAGTTGCAAAGAAGGATTCATATAGCCCACTCAAATTTATAGAACGCAAGACTTAATTTTTTGTTGTTTAAGTCTCAACTTGCCTACCTAATTTTGGACATTGTCTATTGCACTTCCAATGAAGTGAATCATGTCGCAAATTGCTTATTAGTTGGTAAGTAGCATAACCCCCATATCGAGAATTTAAAAGTTTAAACCAATGAAACTCGATTGCTTGCTCAATTTCAAAGTCAATCAATGCATGTCTTATATATTAACTGCATGATAGTCGCCATTTCAAGTTGAATCGCAACTCATCGTAGCCGACATTTATCTCATGAGGTTCGGGGCAACGCTCTCAACTGTGATCGACCTGATTGGTCAGGTCGAGGGGACGAGAGGACAGCGCCCTCTCGTGGGGTTCGGGGGCAATGCCTCGACGGTGATCAGCTTGACCGGTCATGTCGTGGGAGTCAAGGGGACAGCCTCCCTCATAAGGTCCGGAGGCAACGTCCCAGGCGGTGATCGACCTGACCGATCAAGTCGCGGTGTCGAGAGGCATCGCCTTTCGTGGCAACTAGTATCACTTATCATTAGACCTATATACTTTCAGAAAAAAAAACATATTTTATAAGATCCTACATGTTGGGAAACATTATTTGTAGTAAACAAATTTTTCATGATGAGAAACATTAGAGCTGTGGTGCTCACTCATCATTTGATTCGTTCGACAGTGATATTTACTCATTAAATTAAAATATTTTATGATATACTACAAAAAAATTTTATATACCATATATAATACGTATTATATAAAACAATACAAAAAATATTTTATTGTAACTAATTATTTTTCTTGAAATTCCTAAATTTCTTAATTCCTTAAACTGCCCATTAATTAGTCTTGAAATGTTCCAATAATCAAGCTAATTTATGCTATTTTTCTTTATTAAAAATTACTTATTTTCCCTAAAAACTAAATATGCTTTCAGGAAAAAAAAATGTGGGTAGTAAAATTGAAATTAAAATTTATATTAGTTGACGAGTAGTGGAGATGGGGCTTGTTGGTGATGATTTTATTGCGAGAGATATAGGATGGCGTGTTTTAAGAAGATGGGTTGGGTTTTTTATTTTTCTTTTGTTAAGTATTCTTTGTATATTTAAAACCTTTTGAAGGGCTGAGCATGGACGAGTCATACGCTTAAACCTAATGTACCTATCATTTGCATATATTTCATTCAAAAAGACTTGTTTTCTTACGTTCATAAAAGGTCATGACATGAATGCTAATATTTGTAGATTGATGACCATTTGTAATATTGCAAAGACACCGGGACAAGTCGTGTTTGAACCAATTTACCTTCACAATAATTGCTTACTTTGGGGTTCTCTGTTTGTGGAGAATGGTTGTTCACATATTTTGAGAAGCCAGGGACTAAATTGCCATTTTTATAGGTTAAGAATTAACTTGAAATTTGATGAAAAGGTTGGGGACCAATGTTCAACTTTTTCCAATCTCCTTTTCATAAATAAAATTAGTTTTTGTTCCACTATATTTTAAATCCGCCATAATTAAAATACATTTTTAATAAATACACAACATTAGTTTGACTAATATAACCTAACCCAAAACATGCCACAATAAACAGAAGTTGAAATTTATAATACAATTTAAAAATGGTACAACATTTAAAAACTGTGGTGACAATATCACCTTTGTCCTTAGATAATCCATCTGTAATTTGAAGTTTAAATTACTGTATGTATTCAAGATTATTCGTTCTCCTTTCACGTAGCCTTATAAACAACCAATTAAATTATATCAGCAGTTATCACAAAATGGAATCATGGACATGTAAAATTGAAATATGAACTCGGAAAAATTATTGTAAATAAATATTGAAATGAATTAAACATGGTAAAAATTCAGGGTACACGTCTATTTATAATTTTTTTTTTTCAATTTTGTGAAACAGTGAAAATAAGTTTGATTTGGTATTTTTGAAAACAAGGTAAACTTATAACCTAAAATTCAAAACACATTTTTGACGTTTTGAGTATTTCCAATAAAAATTCTGAAAAACATAAAATATGAAAAAACAAGGGTTTAAATCAAATTTTGTTTAAATAAGATTTTTAAAAATAAAAATACTAATAAATAAAATAAAATAATTCTAAAAAATGATAAATTCTAAAAAAAGAAAAATAATTCAAGCTCTTAATGATTCTTTGCATAAAAAATTATGAAAAAATGTTTAAATGGACACATATAATATTATGTCATTAATCTTATTTTTATTTCATATATTTTGAACTAAATTTATTATTTATTCTTATTATACTTTTGTAGCGAGAAAAAAAAATATTGTATGATTCACACACACACACACACACGAATTTGATCTCCTAAGCACCATACTTAATTTATGCTACGCATCGTGCTTAGGTGACAAAAAAACTACCCACTAATGTAGTGTG
>CAIGRL010180765.1:0-15094 GCA_903798325.1 Fraxinus xanthoxyloides | reverse complement strand
AAAAAAAAAAAAAAAATTGGGGTTCAAACATACCCTTAATATATTATAGTTTAGGGGTATTTTCTTTATTTTATATAATTTTTTAGTTGGGTGGTTATATTATCACTATAATAAGTATTAGTACAATACAATTTTTTATTTCCTTGAATAACTATGAGCAAAATGACATAAATATCCAATATATTATCCAAATAATATAATTATTCATTCAATCACCATCACCATCACCATCACCATCACCATCACCGTCACCGTACACCACATAATATATTTAACTCCTATTTAATACGTGAAAATATCCCAAGCGGGAACAAAGCCACCACCCCATGTGATTTCTTCTATTTTAATGGAACTAATTAAAGTGAACGTGCATTGTACATTATTTTAAAATACTTTATAAGTGTCATGAAAATAATATTTGATCATTCATTTACTTTTTTGATCTAAATATAAGATAAATGTAAGCTCCTAAAAATAAATATTAATTATTATACACGCATGTAAATAATAAAATATATACTTGAATGTGAGTGTTAGAATTACAACTAAATGCATAAATGAAAATGAATGACAAATATGATACATGAATTAATATGAATGTTAATTAATTTAAAATTAATACCAATGAATATATATGTGATAATGAATGTTAAATCATTTATATTAAATGAATATAATTTAATTTTCAATTTAGTGAAACTTGATGCTAATTAGTATACTGGACGTGAATAATGAACTGCATAATGAATTTAGAAATTCTAATTAATATTAATTAAATGAATATGAATGTTAATTAATTGAGAATTAATAAAAGGGGAATGGACGTGAATGTGAACTTCTAATTAATAGTAATTAAATGAATGTGAATGTTAATTAATTGAGAATTATTTATAGTATTTATTACATTTTGTAAATTAAATATATATTGAAAATGAAAAATAAGATGTCATCGAAATAATTGAATTGTAGTAGAGCTATAATCTACCAAAAATGATTAACACTTAATGTGATATTTAATATATATATTAGATATTTTTTAATATGTCATCAATCAATTAATTCAAATATGATTTAAATAATTTTAAAAACGACGTGTTAATTGCAATCATAATAAAGTAAAAAATAAAGAACAATTTTGACTCACCAAATTTTCTATTTTAAAAGTTGAAATAGAGTTTATTGAAACTTATGTTTAAACATCGATTCTCTAAAATAAAGAGCATATTATGTTTAGATAGTCTTCTAGAGATATTTTAAGTAATTGAACCTAATTCATGAGGTTTCGATCATTATTTGGGTTGTGGTCAGCGACACTTCGCTTGCATAAGATAATCCGCAATTATATTTCTTGCGGATCAACTACCGGGAGCCAATGTACAGGCTCGTGGTGCTAAAATTAAACTTCTAAGAATAGTATTACTAATCACAAAATGGTCAACTTTGGTGGAGTAAACTGTCACAATGAGCAATAAACTTATGCCTATATATTTGATTGCTCATTGAAATTTAAAATGTCGAGTTTTGGTCATTAAAATTATCAAAAAGTTGGGCGTTGCTCATTACTGTAACGGAATTAGTGACATGGCTAACGAAATGCACAACCTACCACACCATTAACAAATGTCACGTATTCGATTGCTCATTAAACATTGAAAATGTCTTTGATTATTTACTAAACTTTGAAAAAGTCTTCGATTGCTCACTGAACTTTGAGGTAGTCGAATTTTGGACACTAAACTTATAAAAATGATGGCGACCTATTGTTCATTAAAAAATATATACCGCAATCACACGAGGTCATGTAAAAGTAATAATATGGACAAACGAGTCCGGGTTTTCGATTTCTCGAAAAATTATTAATCAATTACATGATAATTAAATTTAACTTCAACGTACTTTTGTAAAATTTTAAATCTATTTTCATCATTTTAAAAATTTAAATTATGTGTTTAAAATTAAATTAATATATGGATTTTGCAATGAAACACACAATAAATTTAATTAAATGGATTGTGTGTTTCGTTGCATAATCTAAATATTGATTTAATTTAATTTAATTTTAACAACGAAACAATAATAAATTTGAAATTTTCAAATGATGAAAATAACTTAAAATTCTACAGAAGTGTATTAAACTTAAATTTAACTATTATGTAATTGAGTAATTATTTCTTGTGGGATCGACAACCCGAATTCGTTTGTTCAATTTATTACTTTACGCGATCCATGTAATTGCGGTACATATTTTTTTTAAGAAAAACAAGTCGATGTCATTTTTATAAGTTTAATGACCAAAATTCGATTACTTCAAAGTTTAGTGAATAATCAAAGATATTCTTCAAAATTTAATGAACAATTGAAAATGTGACATTTATCAACGGCGCAACGAGATGCCACATCTGTATTCCGTTAGCCATATCACTGATTCTTTTAAGATGTGAAATGGATGTTAAGATAGTGGGTAACGTCCAAAGTTTTGATACGTTTAATTGTCAAAATTTGACATCTTAAATTTCAATCAACAATTGATATACAAGTTCAGTGACCATTAGGGCAATTAACTCCTTTTGACGCTATCATTATTTAAAAAAAAAAAAAACAGAAATTGAATGTTAAAAATCCACTCGAGCCATTTATAGAAATCCATTTCGAGTGTTTCCTTTTCGAGCCCATTTTCAATTTTGCTGACAAGAAGCTGTAATATGCTGTCCCTCGTAGTTCATACAACCCATTATAATCTCATTTTCAATTTTTAAGTGGGGTTTAAAATTAGATTTTTAATAAATTTTGATAAAAATAAATAAAATATATGATTGAAAAGTTGTAAATTTTTAAATTAATTAATAACTTTAATTATTTTCACCCATATATAAAAAAACACGTTGCCATATATGATAGAAGGCCTAAATCTACCGTCCTAAAGTCTGCGAAGTACTTTTAACCAAATACAGCTATTCCGTCAAGGACAAGGTTAGCTATGGCGGACCCAACCACCGTGTCGGAGAATACCGTCGCCGACTTGAACTCGGACCCAACTCAACCCGAACCCGCTAAGCGGATTTCCGATGAACCTGCCCAACCTGATCCACCTTCCATATCGTCAACCTCACCTCTAAACCCTAACCCTATTACGCCGCCACCGTCGTCGATTTTAGCTCCTCCACCTCCATCGATCCAGCCGTCTTTCCGTCCTGTGGCACCGCCCCCCGCCATAGCCACTCCTCAATTCACGCCAGTGCCGACCGTCAATTATCAGACAACTGGAGTTCCACCGCCAGGAGTGAGCACCGTGACGCCTATGGTGATGCCTCGTTTACCGGCGACGGTGAGTGGGGTGCCGCAAGTTCCGGTAGCTTCGATGCCTGGGGTGATGGCGCCTTATGCTGTGCCCGGTCAGCAGATGAGACCATATGCACCAATGCCTAATGGCTATCCGGGGATTCATCAACCCGTTCCCCATGGCGCTATGCCTCCTCCGGGTGGGTTTTCTTTCTGCATCTAATTCACTCGTTCTCAATTGATCTCATCTCTTATATGTCTCTATGTATTTGTATAACCGTTTCAAATGTTTATGGCTGGTTAGGATAATCTGGAATTTCATGGAATCAAAACATCTAGTCTGAAAAAAAGTAAAAATTACCCTAATTAAAGTGATTTTTTGGTGCTTTTTGTTTGTTTACACCGTGTATAGTGTAATATGTTATGATGTGCTACTGGAAGGGGAAGAATGAGAGTGACACGTGGGGAGGAGAGATATGTGTTGGTTGGATTAGGGGTATCGATGACGGGATGTTTTCTCCTACAGTGTTCTCATGATTGATTACGGTGAAAAAGGTTGGAAGGCTTCATTAGGGACTACTGACTACCCCACGCTTCAACTCCTTTTTTGGTATGCACGCATTTATTTGTTAAATCTTTATTTTGCAAACACATATTTTAGAAATGTGGTAATATTTATTTTTCTAATGCGTAAAAACAAAAAATAATGAGAAAATAGTTTTTGAATTCAACGTCAAGTCACGGGCTAAAAAAGTGATTCTCCCAGTTACTAAATATTATTTGGTTGTGCTATGCTCATTTAGTAGGCTAGTAGTCATAAAGATGTTTAGCCCCGTTATGGGATTTTGATTTCTGAATAGCCAGCAGCGCATTAAGTTAACAACTGAGTGCTCCTTTGCCTCTATCATAACTGAGTGCTCCTTTGCCTCTATCAACCAAGGTATCACAATCTTCTCAACCATACAATTTTGATTTTGTTTCATTGCTTTTATTATGATGTCAGTGCGAATTGTTCAGTTTGTATTTTATTTCTTTGCTTTAATTATGATTTCGACGAGATCCTTTTTCGTTGTTTATTGTAATTAGAGATTGTAGACAATAAAATTATAGTTTTGTGCCCTCAATTGTTATGATGTGACTTGTGAATGGGACATTGGTAATCTCATCTTACTACTCAATTCAAATCTTTACCTTTGGTGCTTGGAATTGGGATAGTTTTGACAAAGCTACTGATCTGCAAGTGGATGCGTAAGGTATGCCGAGCTCACATATTCCTGGTTTATGAAGCCCAGTGTTATTGTCTTGATGTGCATTCAGGTTATTTGTTCAGCTGGTGATTGTTGTCGTGCATTGCTGCCATCTCATATTACTTTTAATATTTTGGGTAACATCAGCTGATTTTTCTTTTTAGATTATTTTTTTGTCTCATTTTCAGTGCATCATATGAATTTTCTAATTGAACTATTTTGTAAACATGCTCTGACAAATTTGCATAGTTTTTGTGTTTTCTTAATGCAGGAGTTCTTCGATATCCCTCTCCATATTCACCAATGATTCGACCAGCATTTCCTCCGCGACCAGTGGGCGTTATTCCACCAATGCTACGTCCTCCGGTTGCTGGGATTCGTGGGCCAACAACTTCTCCCTTTATTAGGCTACCTGCTGTCCAAAGTGTTGCACCGACAGAAAAGCCACAGACAACTGTTTATGTGGGCAAGATATCAACAACAGTGGAAAATGATTTTATCCTCTCTCTCCTGCAAGTATGTGACTACATCCTGTGCATTTTTCCCTCGCCCTTTTCTCCTTTTCTTCTCCTTCTACTTGTTGAGTTCAAATTTGTGTTCCCCACTTTTGTCTTGAAAACTCAATATCAATGAAGTCTAACTTTTTCATTTTCTGAAGCTGTGTGGACCTGTCAAGAGTTGGAAGCGTCCTCAAGATCCCACAAATGGAACTTTAAAAGGTTATGGATTTTGTGAATTTGAGTCTGCTGAAGGAATTCTTCGTGCACTGCGACTACTCAATAAACTAAGTGTTGATGGACAAGAGTTGATGGTACAAATTTTGATTATCCTCTATTGCTTGTATACATCTTGCTCAGCATCTACTGTTTATGCAACTTAATAACATTCTGGTAGATATGCGTTTCGTATTTTTATTGCAAGAAGTTGATTGAATATCTTATGCTACAAGATAAAATTCTTGGGTTAATTGTTTCAGTACGGTGATTAAAAATCTTAGGATTGACTTTTCTACATTTCAATTACACGTGCCTGCTGCCTGCTGTGTTGGTCTCCCTGCACATTATGCCTTTATCTATTATTTTGCTTCCATTCCACCTTTATCTAGTATTCGTCAGTGTTGATGTTAATTGCGCATCACTGATGCGCTCTGCAATCCCTCTTCTCCCGCTCCTGTAAAACAAATACGAAAGAAATTTTGCATGACTGATATTTTGGACTTGATACATCTCCAGTTGAATGTTAATCAAGCAACTCGGGAATATCTAAAACAATATGTGGAGAAAAAAGTACAGAATTCAAAAAACATCAAGGAATCAGAAACTGAAGGTACTAAAAAAGAGGAAGAAAGTGCATCAGGTGCTGAAAATAATGACACTTTAAAGTCCTCTGAAGAATCTCAGATTCCTACATCTGATGAACAAAAAAAGGATGACACCGAAACAGTGAAAAAGGAAGAGACCGACGCTGCACAATTTGACCTTGTAATTGATGAAGATAGAGAAGCTGACCGGGAGGCCATTGAGAAACTTACTGGCTTGTTAGAGGAGAGGCTGAAGAACAAACCACTACCGCCTCCTCCTCCACAAATTGCTGTTGATGGTTCCAGCAACTCAAACTCAGAGCTGCCTTCGAGGGATAGGCAACCAGAAGGGGATGCGGCGAATAATGGTCAGTGCACTGCCTACTGTATGAATGAAAGTTGCGATGCTCATTCAATTGCCTTGGTCAGAATGTTTAATTCTTTCGATAACATAATTTTCATGAAACACCACTTACCTGCTTCAACTTCATTTTGCAGATTTATTAGAAGATAAAAATGAAGATGAGAAAACTGCCGATAGCAAACCCTCAAGTGAGCATGATAGGACTGAAACTGGGTCACCTGATCGTAGTAGAAAGCATGATAGGAGCAGAGACCGAGATCGTGACCTGAAACGTGAAAAGGAAAGGGAACTTGAAAGATACGAGAGAGAACGGGAGCATGAACGAGCCAAAAGAGAGAAGGATAGAGAATATAGGAGCCGTGAAGATGATCGTAGATATAAAGCACGTGAAAAAGAGTGGGAAGCTAGGGAAAGGGAGAAAGAACACTGGCGGAAGAGAGAGAGAGAAAAAGAGAAAGAGAGGGCACAAGAACGTAAATGGGAAGTTTCGGACCAAGAGCATGATAATGATGATGGATATGGGAAGAAGAGAAAATATAAGACTAGTGATAATGAGAGGAATAGGAGACAAAGGGAGAAGGAAGAGGACTTGGCTGATAGAATGAGAGAGGAAGAAGAGATTGTGGAAGCTAAAAGGAAAGCTGAGGAAGAGCTGCAGAAGAAACAGCAAGAGGAGGAATTGAAAGTTATGTCTGGTCAACCAGCTAATGAACAGGAGAAAGCTATTTTGCCAGATGAAACCAATCTTGAAAAAAAGGTTAAGGTTGTCGATCAGACCTCTGATAGCAAACCTATTTTTGGTAATTACACCGGTCAGTCTTCTTGCTCAAGTGCATGATCATTTTAATCTATTCACTCCATATTGTCTCTTATATTACCTTTGGCATTTCATAAGCAGGTGAAGGGATTTTACAGAATGGCATTTGGGATGAAGATGTCACATCATCTAATGCTGCATCTGAGGCACGGCAAAACATCAATGCACCTGCTAGGAAGTTAGGATTTGGTCTTTCGGGGTCTGGAAAACGAACTGCAGTCCTGTCTGTATTTAACGAGGATGAGGACGAGGATGTGCACAAGGAAAAGAAGATGAGACCTCTGGTTCCAATTGATTACTCAACTGAGGAACAACAATTCGTTGCTGAGACCCCGTCAACAAATATGGGTGCAGCTGCAGAATTTACAAAGCGCGTAAATTCTAAAGAGGAGAAGCCTCCTGTGGAAAAAGAAAAAGGAAGACGGTCTCATGAGAGATCTAGCCAACGAGATCGAGATAGGCATGAAGAAGAGAGTTATCTCAGCCGCGAAGAAAGCAGAAAGGATAATTACGACAGAGAGAGGTCACATAAAGTGAAAACAGCAGAAAAACAGAAGCTTTTGGATGCTAAACAGTTGATTGACACAATACCAAAGACCAAAGATGAGTTGTTTTCATACGAGATAAATTGGGCAATTTATGATCAGGTGATTAACTCTACTCCTGCCTAAACTTTTGAGTTCATGCATGTGTAATCTTTTAACAATGCTTCTCGTGATGGAATAGCTTTCATGTAATTCTTTTAGGGCTCTTAATAATGAATGGCTTTCACAGGCTATTTTACGTACTCGAACTGAACTTTATCTTAGGCCAGACCTTGTTTCAGGAGGATTGGGTTTTCCCGTGATTTACTTTGTTTTGCATTTTAACATTAGCACTTGGCTAGAAAGGTTTCTTTCGTTATATGACGGGACAAACACAACAAAAGAAGAAGGGACTATTGAATGACAACACTAAAATCTAAAGCACTGCAAAATTCTAGTATCCTTGCTTCAAAATTGTTAATGCTTCCTAAATTTGGACCTTAGAGTGAAAGATGGATTCTTGGATCTCGTAGTTTTGTTTAGCATCCCTTTTTACTCTGTTCATGTACGTGAACAGGTGTTATTTTATGAGCTAGAATAATTTCACTAGATCTTCATGTTGTGGATTGATATTCCTAGGAGGATAGATGGAACATATAGTTTTTACGAGCTATAATAATAATAATTCACTTTATCTTCGGTTCTTCATCATATCGTGGATTGACAAAAATTGTATGCCATGCACTACATAGAATGCTCTGCAAGAGAGAATGAGACCATGGATATCAAAGAAGATCATGGAATTTCTGGGAGAGGAAGAGGTTACCCTCGTGGACTATATCGTTTCCAGCACTCAGGAACATGTTGATGCAGGTGAGATGTTTGAAAGGCTGCAGAGTATATTGGATGATGAAGCCGAAATGTTTGTGCTTAAGATGTGGAGGATGCTCATCTTTGAAATTAAGAAAGTTGAGACCGGCCTAGCAATGAGGTCCAGGGTGTGATCTGATCTCTCTGAGATCAGCAGCTCGTAATTTTCTTGCCGTGTAGATTGTTTTAGTTTTTGTTATTTGGCATCCATTATTTGTTTTCTTGTAGTATGGAGGAATGGAGGAAATCGACTCCTAACGAAAGCTCAAAATTTCAATATATGTGCAATGCTCAGGTTTGATTGTATCACCTGCAAATATTTGTATTTATGTTCAATTTAACTTCGATATCTGCACATAGAATGACTCAACTTTTCTTATTGAGTTCTTTTAGTTGTACGTGCTGGTTCTGATTCGTTTTGTAACCTTTAGGGCCTGTATGAACACCATTTCTTGTTTAGAATGCATTTTGAATTAGTGAGTTGATGAAGAATGTGTGGATAAAAAATAAGAAAAAAGTTTTTGATTTGCATGTAATATTATTTTATTGAAGAATGTGGGGTTAAAAAAAAAAGAAGAGAAAAATGTATTTTAAAAAAAATAGGGATCAAACAAACTCTTAATTGGGTCTGTTTTGGGCTATAACACTGTCAAATTTTGACCGGAGTTCTGATCAAATATCGTCCAAAGGGTTAGCTCAACTCATTTTTAGTCTTATTTCCACTTAGTTATTCAAAGTTTCAAAATTTATGCCACTTTTCTCGAAGATGTTTTTTTGACTTCATCATAAAAGTCTTAAAAGTGACGTGCCATTGTAGAGATGCTGAGTCCAAAAAAGCTTTTAAGAACTAATGGTATAAGGTCAATTAGGTGATTTAGAAATTGAATTGATTTGGTTTGAAAAAGTTAAAATCGTTGTAAGTGGTTTGATTTGAAATTTTGTCATAAATCATTCAAATCCAACGGTGTTCATTCTTACCTGATAATTGGACATTTCATTCAAGCCAAACAAATGAACTTAAAATTCTGTGCATGTTGAGTTTGGTTGGTAAACAGTACTAGATAGTTTTCAACGTCTTTACATTCTTAATATTCGTCCAGTATAAGTCTATCCTTGTGACAAAACATGTCATAAATGAAGTAAAGGACCCACAGAACCAATTGCCAGACTAACCAGTTAATACAAAACAAGCACAATCCGTGCAGTCTCTGCATGTTGCAACTGGACAGTTTAGGGAGCCAAAATCATTAACACGAAGAGGCATCTATCGCTACTTTTACATTCAAAGATGACGTAGCCTGTAATCAAAATGATCGGGTACCGGTCTCTGTTCCAACAATGCCCCATAAGGTTGATTTCCATAACTGTCCCGGTTAGGTCACTTTTTTCTCTTCCATCTCCTCGTTTAAACCCTGAATTCAGATCATTATAGTACTTGATCACTGGAAGTCTAGAACTCATAAAACTGAACAAGGACACCTGCAATCCGTAAACAATAGACAAATAACTTCTGCATTTCCCTCACAAAAACGAATTTTCATTAGAATGTTTATGTCAAATGGACCTAACGGACCATATTATTTTAGTAGAAGTAGCACCACAAAAGCCTGTAATTTGGCACGCACTGTCTTCTAAAGATGCCTAGAGGAAAGGTCGAACTTAACACAGTAGAACAAAAGGGGGCCACGAGACAGCCGTTTCAAGAAACATCACGACCTACAAGCACCACCAAAATTTGTTCCAAGCCCAAGCAAAAAAAATTTTCAATTAAAATTGACATGAAATCCACCTTAACTTTATGAATGGTGGTCGTATAATGCCAAGAGTGTGACGTAATTGGCAATACGTGCGTGCAGCAACTTGAAACATAAGATTAGAATAGGAAACGACTTCTAATCAATCTTTATATTTATAAAATATAATTCTTCGCACAACATTGGTAAAAAAACACAAAATTTCAAGCCCTTTTTTTAATCTATAAATCCCTTTCTAGATGTTCGTAGTGATCAAGTGTTCTTCATCTTAATCCTAAACTTCCTGGCTATATGTGCAGCTCTAGGATGCACTGGCCTCTTACTTGGATAGCTTTGTTCCACCTCTATCCAGTTAATCACCTTCAAAATAAGTGATTGTGGAACTTTTCGAGCATCGGATTCTCCTGTTCCTTTAGATTTTTGCATGCCCTTTTCCAATGCTTTCTCTAGAAATTCCATAAACCAGTTTCCAGCTTCAGTTTCAATCTGCTTTCCCAGATTGATGGTATTCGATATGCTGCAAGAAGAAGCCGGTTTCACGTTTTCGTCAGTTTCAGTTTCAGCTTCAGGGGCTGCTCCCTTATTTTCTAAACTCGCCTTCTGGTTAAGATTCGAGGATCTCAAATGTTTTCCAAAAATTGTCTTCTGCTCGTTTCTTTCAGGAAAAGTTGCGATTGATTTGTAAAGCGTAGCTCTTCTTTTTGATGCATTGGGCTCTGGTTTTTGTTGCTGATCCATTGAATTGTAGGGTATTTCATGTAAAATAGAGCAATCTTCTTCTTCGGGGTATTTTCCCACGATTTTCTTTGGTTCTTCGTTTTTTGTTTGAACCATTTCAGTTGCTGCTTGAACAGACACCATTTCAGCCACCGCTTGAGCAATTTGGCTGTGAAACTCGAGAAACTGATCGAAACAAGCTGCAGGGGCTTCTGGTTTAGCCGATTTTATCAAGTTCGAGAACATCCTACGAGCAACAAAATGAGATTAAATAAGTTTATATAATTCTTAACAAAACAGAAAAGGGTTTAAGGATACAATTTGTACTTGAGAGAACGAACAATATTTTCAGTTGCTGTAGCATCTCTCAGTGCTTGGAGGGCAATCTTCTGCGCTATTTCTCGCTGTTGCACCGCTTCCTAATACACATCAGCAATAAAGACTCAGTATTATGTTGTAGTTCGTCCTACCAAACAAGTTATATATGATACTTATATTCTATCTTTAATACCATTCGAGTGCTGTCTAATTCACATTGTGAACGTACTATTAAGGAATTAAGGATTCACCTTTCCGAGCATGCTAAGTTTTCCAGGTAAATTCATGGGAAGACTGGTATTCGGGGAGGCCGAATAACAAGGTTGAGATTGTGATTGTGAAGTCATCTTTGAATTCGAGTCACTCTGTGCATATCCAGTAACTGTGGAAGAAGCTGCCATTTTTGCATTTCGTAAACTCGGAGGTGGAGTTGAAATCTCTTTCTCCTGAGAAACATAGAGAAGTAGTATAGTTTTCAATTTTCAACCATTTTGGATACATTATTAGTCTAAATATAATTTATAAGGGAAAGGTGTACCTACAGCTGTGTTGGAGGGACTTCTCAAAATCCTTGGTTCTCTATCACAGACACTTTTGCTCCTTGAGTACTTAAACGTAGAGGGTGTTATACAACTTTTCCTAATCAATGGACTTTCCCCTTTAGTCTCCACCATTTTAGACAAAAGCGCACCACGAACTGACGACCTAAAAACCCCACCAGCGCTTCCATCTCGCGGTGTTCTCCCTCGAATCATTGGTGACATGGGAAAATTAGCAGCAAATTTCACAGCACTAGGCGGCCTCTCTTTAACTGGTGTAAATTGATCAAAATCCAAAGGAACTGGCTTCAAAACACTTGGCGAGGAATTATTCTCACCCCCATTAGGCCCTATTCCCCAAGAGCCCCTTCTAGGAGCTCTGATTTTTTGTTCACTTTTCTCTCCCTTTTGTCTCAATCCCATCAATGGTTCCGGCGTTCCCACTAATGGGTGCCTCCCAGGAAGTGGCTTCGCACCCTTAACAATGGGAACAGGCGATCCGGGCTCCAATTTATCAACGTAAATGAATTGTCCCAATTGCATTTTGTTGCTTAGAACAAGATCATCTTGCTCAAAAGGTAAACTAACATAAATTGAATGCGAAGAATCCGATACCTTGATGTAGAACCCATGTTTTGGCAAAAGATTCTTTACATCAAGATCTGCAGGAACAATATCAGTAACCTGTAAAAGTGAACTCCTGTGCTCACTTGTGGGCTTCACCCCTGTATTCATCCCATTCAGTAGCTTCAACAAAATTCCAGGCGCCAGCGCCGCCATGATCTTTTTCAAACACCCGGAAAACAACAAATCGACGAAATGAAGATGACGATAAAAAAAAGCAGACTGATTTTTCTCTGATCAAGAAACCCAGAAAATGGGGGAGGGGGAAGCCTGCAGCTTCTAATTTTGAAGAAAATGTATTTTCGATCAAAATAAGAAGATTGTTAAAAAAGGAAACTTATATTTTAGAATTTAAATTTATTGAAATCACGGCGATTTCATGTTTACAAGAAGGTACTGCAAATGGTAAAGATTGAGAGCGGGTGTGGCCTAACGGCAACCAGGAATAAAAGATATTTGAATTTGGTGATTTGGAACGTTGCAATAACGGTCATATATTTGCTGGTGGGTCCGGGTTGGGTCACGGGTCACGTCAAGTTTTGAAAATGTGGGCCATTTTTGCTTTGCTTGGCAAAACAAAGGCGGTAGTTAGAATTTATTGTAATTCCTGCCTAACTTTCTCAAACTGTTCAAGATGAGCCGTAAAAGGATATGCCTTTATTGTGAAAATTTTAGAAAATTTTAAATCTCAAGAATTTGAAAACTCTTTTCTTATTGTCAAGATCTACATGCCAAATCACCTAGTGAATTATAAAGTGCATAACATGCCTTAATTCATTGGAAATGATTCTTTAATATCAGATGTTGAATTCTACGTACTTGATTTATGGCTTGTTGATCTTGATTCTTGATTGGGGGTTTTGAATCCTTCTCTTTAATATGTTTTCTTTTGTTATTCATGTGTTGATGGGAGACACAAAGAAATTGATCTCTAGACATATTTAGGCCCATACCATATTTAGATGCTCAAAACTCGTAACTTTGATTCTTTATTAGATCACTTTAATTGAGTTCAACCTTAACCTTTAATGCGCAATTAATTATATATGTAGACATACATGACAAATTAAAACCCAACATTTATGCCACGTTCAATGAGTTCAAGGACATTAGGATGGAGACTCACCCCATCTGGCCCTATGATGACCAAAATGGGCAGTGTCGAGATCTCAAAGTAACAGCCAAGCTTCTCCCAGCTTTTGTCCTTGATGGGCAATATAAAATCATGGTATTCCTTCTAACTCTTGCTCAAATGACAATTCATCACCGTCGAGGGGTATCATCACGATCTCCGAATCCTCCCCCTCTTCTTTCAACCTTCAATAAACTTCAACAAAATTCGGAGCAAAGGCAAGACATTCACTGGATGTGTTCGAGCAGAAATATAGTACTGCAGATTTACCTTCAAGTTCAGCTACAAATACCTTATAAACAAAATCAAATAATGGAAAACAATGTGAAAATGCGTCTCTTGAACTAGTGTACCCAAAAGCTTACTCCCTTCGAAAGGGACTAATTACTATATTTAAATTATATCTTCAACACCTTGAACATGTAAAACGTAAAAGCATGAACCTTCCTGCTGCAGTGAGAATGCTCAACTCCCCATTCAGCACGGCAAGCACGCTAACAGCTAGGCGTGAGGCCTATCTTACCAATATTGCACTAATGATATCCCCCTTCCATTATACTCATAGTATGCATATATACCAGTTGTTCAGATTTGCTGGTTAGAGAATGAGGTGAGGGCATACTTGAGGCATTGAAGCTCGGGAGCCAAACCTGCGATCCGTGAAACAATGTGTAGTAAATCAACCATTTTAATACCCGATCACCATTGCTGCATAGAAGGAACTCTTTGNTGAGAATGCTTAGCTCCCCATTCGGCACTGCAAGCACACTAACAGCTAGGCTCGATACCTATCTTACCAATATTGCACTAATGATATCCCCCTTCCATTATACTCATAGTATGCATATATACCAGTTGTTCAGATTTGCTGGTTAGAGAATGAGGTGAGGGCATACTTGAGGCATTGAAGCTCGGGAGCCAAACCTGCGATCCGTGAAACAATGTGTAGTAAATCAACCATTTTAATACCCGATCACCATTGCTGCATAGAAGGAACTCTTTGTTTGAAGAATAGAGAAGGGACTGAAGACCTTTTCTTTGCCCATCATTTTTTTAATGTCTTCTATACAATTTGATAATAAAATCCCGATTCGACGAATAAAAGAAGAGTCTGAAATGAGATGAGAGTGATGTGTATAACGCAGTAACTAATTTTTTTTTTTTTTGGCACTAAACTTAGTTTAAAAAGTAATATAAAGGAAAGTAGGGTAAACTATTAAGTACCTATTATTGACATTATATTGTTAAAATCCGAATGTACTTCATGCATTAGTTTTCCACTATAAATTTCTCTAATCCATTAATTTTATATTGTTTTTCAAAAATGATCCATAAGCCTAACATTTATTTTAATCTTACCCAAGTCACCAATCGTGATGCTAGAGAGTCTAATAGGGTTTTGGTCCAAATCCCTGGATTGTTGTTGCTTCAAAATTTCAAATGGTATAAATTTGAATCAAGATTTTTTCTTGTCGAGTTAGATAAAAAATGGAATCATATTGCGTTCTATACAGTAGATAAATAAAAATCTTGATTCAAACATGTACTCTACTTGTTCATTTTTTCTATTTATATGGTAACAATAATATGTTAATTATTGTTTTAATAT